>SKCR01045160.1:0-305773 GCA_019454045.1 Zanthoxylum bungeanum | reverse complement strand
ATGTGAGTGTCACAGATGTTTCTATTAAACTAGTGGAATCAGTTACAACTTATGAAGTTCTGACTTATGAAGTTGCAAAGTGACATCATAGATTAGAAGTTTTGTAACATCCCGGATTATTTTAGCGTGTTTGCGTAAATAATTTTTTTTCCTATAAGATTGCGTCCGTACGCGAAGTTTATTGTTTTATTGTAAAATATGATCTTTTTTCAAGAAATTAATTGTAAGATTAATTATAATTAATTAGAAGGGTTGATTTGGAACTTAGCAAATTATTATAATTGAACTCAGATATATATATTTTTTTAAATACACGTGTGTTTTATTTACACCCACACGTGTGTTATACTAAAACCACACACATATACTTATTAACCACCACATGTATAATATACACACATTTAATAGATAACACACACAGTTATGGGTCACACGCAAAAGGAGAGAGAAAATGTGAAAAATCTAGAGGGATCCAGAGAGGAGAAAAAAAAAAGAAAAAAAAAATACCGAACCAGGTGAGAAGAGAAGGGAGAGATGAGAGACCGAGTGAAGAAAGAAAGAAGATGGAGGGAAAAAGAGAGAGAAAAGAGCGAACAAGAGGCGGGCTAAGCAGTGCTTCAGAGAGAGAGAGAGAGAGAGATGCAGACCGAAGAAGATGAAGAAGAGGAAGGATTTCTGCAAATGAAGATAGTAAGTAAATTATGTGATGATTTTCTTGAGTTCGGTTGAATTTGTTATTTGAGTTTTTGGAATAAGTTTTGAAATTGGGTTAAATAATGAGTAAGAAGATGCTAAAAGTAATTTAGATATAGTATTTAGCATTTAGCATGGAATTGAAAGAAATTAGTAAAATTAAGAAATTGTAAATTTTGGTAAAAATTGGATATGAACCCTAAAACAGAAATTGGGGTTATTAGAAATTTTATAAGGAGTGTGACTTTGGTGATTATTGAGTTTTGAATGGAAGAAAATGGGGGTAAGAGAGGAAGTGCTGGTTCCGGTTTATTTGGAAAATTATAGATTGTATGCTGGATCAATTGTAGGTAAAAGAATGCTATTTTAGGTTTTTTTTTGTGACAGCATTTTATTGCTAACTAAACAAACTGTGTGGTTGTAGAATTGGAGCGAAAGGTGGGGGAAGATACTCGGCTGTGTGGGTTCTTACTAGAGAACTATTTTAAAATTTTATTTGTAATGAAAAATGTTTCAAGTAAAATTTGGTGATGATAGGGAGTTAATAGTATGAGTTTATGAACCCATGGTCGTGATGTTGAGATGGACCAACTTGAGAGAATAATAATAATAATAATAATAATAATAATAATAATAATAATAATAATAATAATAATAATAATTTAGACTAGGTTTGGTTTAGATGGGGATTATGGGCGGTCATGAGAATGTTTGGGGAGTGGATGCAATTCATTGTATTGCAGCTAATATAAATACTTAATTAAATAATTAGTATTATGTGTGAAAAGAGTGTAGAGCTTATTTAGAAAGAAGAATTCTAAGATAACGTTGGAACACTAGGTCGTTGTGAGCATTAAAGTTTGCTTCGATAATATAGTTAATGTGTGTTCTTGGAAGATTGAAACTTTCAAGTATAGTATTATACATGTTAGGCCGGATTTTTTAGTATAAAGGAAAATATATGATGTCCTTTGCTAAAGTGACGAGCTTGTGTAATTTATAAAATTTGGATATAAATAAGTGATAATATGTGCATTATCTAGTAATATTGATGACATATTCAAGCATGTTGATGTTGATTTTGATAATGAGAATTGAGTGATGCATAAATGATCTGATTATGTAGGATGGATAATTAAATTCATAAGTTGATCATGAAACACCTTATAAATGTGTTATGAAAATAAGTTTTATGGCTTATGATTAAGAATGATTTTTGAGATTTAAAGTGTTTTAAAGAAAAGCTTGAGATGCTTTTGAAAGAAAGGTTTTTTTTCGGAAGAAGATTTTTACAAATTTAAGATTTAAAGTGTGATTTTCATATTTTTCGGGGCATGAGGTAAAATCTCACCCCCAGTATGTAACTATTACAGTTGGAATTGACGGATACAGAGGACATGTGCACATATAGAGCCAGGATGGCGGTTTAGGATCGTGTACCTGGTCCCTAATTTAGAGCTTGGGCGATAGCATTGATCTGCACCCCCAGTTCTAGTGGTGGCTACACTGCCAGTTGAACTGTTGTCCTGGGTGTAGAGCTCTACGTTACCGGTTGAGCTGTTGTCCTGGACGTAGGGCACCACCAGCCTCAGAGATGGCACAGTTGAGCTGTTGTCCTGGGCATCGAGTACCATCAGTTTTCAGAGATGCCGCAGTTGAGCTGTTGTCCTGGGCATCGAGTATCATTAGTTTTCAGTTTTCAGATTTTCAGATTTTCAGTACACAGTTTTCAGATCATCAGTATATAGTTTTCAAAAGTCAGATTTTAGTAAACAGTTTTCAGAAAATAGATTTTAGAAATAGTTTCCAGAAACAACAGTTTTATAAGAGATTCAGAATTTTAAAGCAAAAAATCAGTTTTCAAGTAAAGTTTTCAGCAAAGAGTTTTCAGAAAGAAACTTTCAGAAAAAAGTATTTCAGAAAAAGATTTTCAGAAAGTATTTTCTAAAAAGTATGGCCTAATTAAAGTTCATTGCAGCCTATAGGTTATGCATATAAATCATACTTTATGGTTAATGTACGAGATGCATATAGTTGACATTGGAGTATGATAGCATGATTATATTTATGTGATTATGATTGATGCTTGTGTGTATTATATGTTTACATAGAAGGAACAGTTTGTAAGATACTAGCATGTGATTATATGGTTTCATATACATGTTTATATGGTTAATGTTATTTTGCTGGATGTTTAATAGAAAGATTATTTTATAATCCGATGTGATGATATTTCAAAGAAAAAAAAAGAAAGATAAGTATGGTAAGTAACCAATCTAGATTAGCAAAAAGTAAGTAGGTAAGTAATAAGTTAACAGAATAGTGCAGCAGAAGCGTAATGAAATTTATTTTGATGGTTAGAGATATAGGAACTTAATAAGTATATTATGGATGCTGATTGTAAATAAAAAACAGAGCTTTAAATTCACGTATGAATAGTTAGAAAGAATAGTAACTAGTAATAAGTTTATAAATGGATAAGGAATCAGAAAAATAAATCAGACTGTGATATATGTGCATGATCACAAAAAGTTCAGATTAATATAAAATGGAATTCAGACCTTGCTTGTGTTTGATGCTCAAGGAATGAGCATAGTTACTTACTGAGTCTTATGAGTCACACCACAACAATGTTTGAGTTTTGCAGGATGGTGATATGATCGGTCGACCACAGACACCAGAGCTGGAGGAGCCAAATAACAGAGTTGCAGTCAGCCAATCACCAGGTCTTGGGCGTATAAGAGTCAAGTCGTGTATAAGTGTAGTTGTAAAAGAATTTGAGTTGTAAAAGTTTTTGTTTACACGCATTTTCGGGCGTGGAGCCCAATTGTATTATGTCTTGAGTTTATTATTTTAGCGTTATATTGTGTATTTGGGCCCTATAGATTGTCTGAGGTGCTGGACTTTGATCTAGGTTGCATGACTTTTAGCAGAGGTCTTGCCAAATTTTGGTCAGAGTCGGAGGCTTATGGAGTCAGGATTAGCCTGTCTCCTGCCGGTAGCATCCTGGCTTAGGCGGGATGTTACAAGTTTTCATATTAGTATAATGCTTGCGGTTATCTTAAAGTATTTGGATTTGATTTCTAAATACATAGACAACTCAGTAGCTATAGCACAATACTGATATAGTGTTTGAGTCATATTAATGTAGAATTTGGATTCTGCAAAATATGAATGATACTGGCTAAGGAAAACTGTTGGGTTTGTTGGACAGACTCAATTTGTTAAAGCAGACTTATTTGTTGGTGCCTACCTCTTGAGTGCTGGTGAGCTCTTGAGGGCCATGAGTATGTGATATACATTGAGATGTGTATAGGATACCATGGATTGACACTAGAGCAAGTGGGAGAAATTGTTAGGGTTGATGCTCGGAGTGCCAATCCGGATCGTATTTATGTCCGATTCATAAATACGAGCAATTGTATTTTCTATAATATTACTAATTTTATGGTAGCACCCTTGTCTTTTATATGCTCATTCGATCTAATTGCCATTAGATATCTGATTACGATTAGATAGAAACTGAATCTGGTTCAGTGATACGTGTATATTAGACAGAGACCCTGGGATTTACAGTATAATGTGTAGTTACAATAAAGTTCCTGGTCAAGATTTACTAACACGGGTCGGTTAGTAAAATCAGCTGAGACCAGTATATGTCGTATATCGTGACTTGGTTCGATGGTTTATCTCAGTGAACCATGAGTCTTTGGAGAGTCGTATAGACATGTAGGTATTTATTTGATAAGACACTGAACGACTCACTGAAGGTTTCCTAATAGATGGTACACCAACGTCAATATAAACCTTCTTGAGTTGAGCGAGCACAGTGGTCATTCGACTTGAGATACCACCGTGCATATATGAGTTATCCTCCACATTTTGATGGCAGTCACGTCAACGATCTAGCCATGGTCAGACCTCCGTCTGTTCGTTGGGTGTGGACTGATGCTCGTGATATCCTGTTCGTATCAAGATATGATCCGTCAGTTCTGTGTACATGGCATAGGCATCCTCACGTGTTTACGATCTAGTAAATTCATGGCCGTGGTATAACTTCGGAAATTAGTTCCGAATGTTATTTAGAGATCATAAATTGAAAGTCGACTGTATTATACCGAACAGATCTGACGTTCTGATCTATATCCTAGGTATAATAATGATGGCCTGTGACGGAGGGATTATACGTATGCAGTGACCTCGGCTTGCATAGTTTAGCGAGATTATCCATGGTCATCATAATCCATGAGTGGGTGGATTATGGACACAAAATTGGATTTCGTGATGGATAGACCTAAACTTAGAGAGTCCCACAATATGAAGTGTACTTGTTGAGCATTTGGGCAACGCGATATGAATAATACGAATTATTCATAATACTTCACCGGATTAAATGAGTTAATTCAGATCGTTTAATCATTAAACGATAACACATGTAATTAGGGGATTTTATCCGCTAATAATTATTGTGTATTTGTATTTGATACATAATACAATTAGATACACATTAATTATTCGTCAAAAGAGATTTTGACACATGCCATAAATATATGTGTATTATTTAATGTAAATAAAAATACATTTATGGTTATTTTAATTATTTATTTATTTAATTGTTAAATGATTAAATTATTAAAAAGTTTAAAATATCTTATCTTTTTGTCATAATTAATATGACAAATGGTGACATATATTTTGGACACTTGGCATGATTTAAGTCAAACTTTGTTTGGCCAATCAAAGTTTGATTTGATTTGATTTGATTTGATTTGAATTTAATTTGATTAAATTTGCTAAGGACAAAAATGCCCCCAACCATCCCATTTTCGGCCAACAATAAAAGGAAAGATAAATTTATTTTTCTTTGTCTTCTTCATCAAGCTCACTACCGAAAAACCCTATAAAAATGGGTCTCAAAATTATTTTGGAATTCCATGAAGATTTGAAGGAACAATCAAGAAAACGTTTGGGTTTTTCAAGTGATTAAAAGGTAATCCATTAAACCCTAAGCTTAGAAATTAGATTTCTTGTTTCTTGATGATATAGAATGGTTCTAGGGTTTCTTAAAATCTGAAAAAATTTGGGGCTTTTTGGTTTTGATGATGAATTGGAAGAAATACAAGCATGTGTGAAGTGTTGTGGAACTAATTAGTGTAATTATGGTCCAATTTGTTCAAATTATTGTTGGACAATCTTGTTGCTATTCTAGAGTGTTGTGACCACTCTTATGACACCTAGAATTATTCTTGGGTTGTTCATATGTGGTGACTCTAGTTGGTGTAATGGACTAATTGATTTAGTCTTGAAATTATTGGATTAAAGCATGATTTTTGGGCCAATTTCGTTTTCTACTCAGACCTGGAAAAATTTCTGTTTTGGGATGAAATTGTTGTCTTTTGAATGTTTTGGATATGTTTTGGGAGTTGGCATAATTACCGAAAAGTGTTTCCGACTTGAAATAAGCGAAAACGGCCAAAAACAGTGTTACTAGGTGGATTTTGAGCCAACCGGGTGACAGCTGTCCAAAAAGTGAATCTGTCACTATTTGGGCAGCCCATGAACTGCCCCGACACTATTGGAGCTGACCTGGGCAGTTTTCATAAGTGCCGGGTAGTCGGTTTGGTCAAAAACGCGTTTTAGGCCTTTTCGTAAAAGTTTTGTAAAAGTTTTTGACCTGTTTCTGATTCGATTTTTGATTTTCGTAAAAGTTTCGCGAAGTTTCAACTATATTTATGTTAATATTTGATATTAAATAAATAGGTTTAGGTGAAATATGAATAAATTATTCATATTAGATATTGAATAATTTATTCGATATTTTGAAAAAGTTTTAAAATATAATTTCGCCCGGACCCGCGCTTCCGCTGCGCCCATCGCCCAAAACCCCAATATCTTGTTCTTTTTTCTTCTCATTATCTTCCTCTATTCTCCTTCTTCTTCCTTTCTCCTCTCACTCTCTCACGTTTTCTTCATTCTTTCTCTTTTCTAATTTTTTCGTGAATTGTTGAATAGTACCCCCCTTTTATTCTAGGGGTTATTTGTAATTGGTATTAATGAAGAAAAGTTGAGAAAGTTTGAGATTTTTCTAGATGGGTCCACGACACTATTCATCCAGATTTGTGACCTGTATTTTAACCTGTTTCTGATTCGATTTTGGAAAAACATTCAACGCATAAGTTTTAGGTCTCGATCTCAGATTTCCGGTGATATAAAATTCATAAAAATTGGAGTTTGTATGGAAAGGTTATGGCCCAAACATCATGTGCTGTCCGGGATGGAACATCATACAATTTTGTATCGGAATTTCGAGGAGTTTTCTGATTATTACCAAAGTCATCTCATGAGTGTATATGTATCAAACCATAATTTTATATTATGTATTCACTCGTCTCACGACATAACAGTAATTGAGATTCCCGGTCGTTATATTGGATAGTCGTTACCCGGTAAGCCCGAAACTCATCCAGTAACGTTGTTTTTCACTGTTTTCGCATATTTTCACTCGGAAATAATTTCCGAAAATTATTCCAATGCCCAATACACATCCAATATATTTAAATAACGTATTTTTATCACCAAATTTCCAGAATTTCTAGATCGGATCTGGGTGCAAAAATATTTATTTTTCATGCTTTAAATTCAAATTTCTCAACATTAATCATATTAATATTTACACCAATCAAAGTCACCACCAATGAAGAACTCAATAATAATTATTACAAGAGTGGTCATAACACTCTAGAATGGCAACAAGTCATCACATGATAAAATTGAACTAATATTACACTAATATTACTCAACAAATACACATTAATTAGAAAATGACCTTAAGGTCCTCATGCATGTATCTTTTCGTTTAACCGTTAAACGATTATAATTAACTTATTTAATATGACAAAGTATTATGAATAATTTGTATTATTCATAATGCGCTGTCCAAGTGCTCAACAAGTACACTTCATATTGTGAGACTCTCTAAGTTTAGGTTTATTCGTCACTGAATCAAATTTCGTATCCATAATTCACACACTCGTAAATTATGACGACCACATATAATCTCGCTAAACTATGCAAGTCGAGGTCATTGCATACGTATAATCCCTCCGTCGTAGGCTATCAATATTATACCAGGGATATAAATAGGAACGTCAAATCCCTAAGGTATATATAGTCGACTTTCAAATTTATGATTTCTAAATAATACTCGGAACTCACTTCCAAAGTATACCACGATCATGGATTTACTAGATCGCAAATACGTACATGATACATATGCCATATACACAGGACTGACATATTCTATCTGATACTCACATGATATCATGAGCATGAGTCCACACTCAACGAACTGGCGGAGGTTTAATCTAAATAGATCGGTGATGTGACTGCCATCAAAGTGTGGATGATGTCTCATATATCCACAGTGGTATCGCAAGTCGAATGACCACTTTGCTACTCGACTCGAGAAGATTCCTATTGACGTTGGTGTACCATCTATTAGGAAATATTCGGTGAGCCGTTCAATGTTTATTAAATAAACACCTACACGTCTATACGAGTCTCCCCAGACTCATGGTTCATTAGGATAAACCATCGGACCAAGTCTCGATATACGACATGTACTGCTCTCAGTGGATTTTACTAACTGAAACGCGTTAGTAAATCTTGACCAGAAATTTTATTTGAGAATATAAAACGCATAGTGACACTTCCCAATGTCAATTACAAACTACGATATAACTGCGCACTACGTTGTAAATACTGAGGTTTTTGTCTAATATATACATATCATTAAATCAGATTTGGTTTCAATATAATCGTAATTACATAGAATACGTATATAAAAACAAGAGATGCAACCATTAATATGTAATATTATGAAAAATGAATTGTTCGTATTCATTAACCAAACATAAATAAATTCCGAATTGGCGCTCCGAGCACCAACCCTAACAATTTCCTGTAGTCTAATCCTTTAGAATTCTTTTCAGTAATTTCAGTCCTGTTAAAATTCTCTTGTCCAGTAGTTTGGTCTTGTACTGATTCTAGCTTTCATTCTGTAATCGCAGTTTCATTAATCAAAGCAATTTCCTTTCAATTTCAATCTCAATTTCAGTTACAGTAGCATCCTCTTAGAATTTAAATTGTTCATCCCTTTTAGACTCTAAAAGACCCATTTCACAACGTTTTGATTAGAATTCAGATTTCACTTTGAGGACGAGCTCCTCTGGCACGCCAATCAATACCAATTTTTAGAGCCAACAATAATTATGAATCATGAAATAGGTTAGGATGGCACTTTAAATCTACAATGTTCTTTCCCCGTTTCTTTGGCAATTGTTCTTCAGAGTTCTATCCCTTTGGAAACTAGTGCTGTATAATCTTCCCACTCTTTAAATACTGTCAATTTTTCTTCGCTTTATAAGTAGCATTATCATCACCAATAACATCATGAAAATGACATAAATCTATACTTGTTGTTCCAGAAATTTGCATGTGACAGGTGGTAAACACACACCTAACGCAAGCGCACATATCGCTCAAGTAGTATAAAAATATCGATCCCATAAGGACTTAATTTCTACTGTTGTTATTAATTATTGATGCTAAATATTTACAGGTATCTAATTAGGATGAGAAGAGAATGATTGCTGATTGGTTGGTTGAATGTGGATTTGCTAAATAAATAAATAAAAATAAAACAAAGGAATTTAATAATAAAGAAAACAAATATCTAGGGTTGTGATTCAACACAATATTATTCTAATGATGAATTGATTCTCTTATACATGTGTAATAAATTAGTTTGTTAACCTGGAACACGAAGATATGCAAAACCCTTTTCCGATGGTCAAATGCAAACACCCAGAATAACCCAATTAACTATATTCTTATGTTAACCAAGTTACATGAATTCATTAAGTTCAAGTTTCAATTGTGGCTACCCTCGCCCGACAGGTATATGTCTATCCTGTAAGGAAATCTACCTAAGGACATCTACCCTAAGGTGAGATCGTGAGCTATTGAATCTAAGGTTGAAACCTAAAATCTATTTTACAAGTTCATTTTAAGTTTACCACATCAATCTTATTGATGATCAGGCAACAAGAAGCATTAATGATAAGATTCAATAAACAAGCCTAAAGTAATACCCATTATATAAAGAAAATCAATTATTAAACTCATGAATATTGTGTTTCATCACTTCCCTAGATTAAAAATAAAATGATGTGGTTAGAGGATCCACATTTATTATTTCTAATTTAGATATCTCCATTAGTATAATATATAAATTTGCATGATATTACCAACCGACTGTAGGAAACGACTTTCCTTTGCGCGGCGGAAGTTGATTGTGGTGGCACCGGGTCCGGTATGGATCTTTAAAATTTTCTTTGCCTTCTCCATTTGTTATCGTAGCCAAGATTAATCTTTTGTTGTCCAACACTTGGATCAACCACTCGATCTTCCGAACTATGACTCGAAACCAACAAACTGAAGTGTGGGCTTCACTCACAAAGATCAAAACTCTAAACTATTTAGAGAATTAAGATGTCACAATGGTGTTTGGCTTTTGGAATTTCAAACACTCTCACAACACTTGTGAATGTTTGAACTCTCTCTATTTTCTCTCAAATTCTTTCTCACAACCATTGTATGAATGTTTTCAAAATGTTAACCTTTTTAAATGAGAGAAATGATAGATATTATATTCTCTTACATAAGCCAACTAACATTGTAATTAAGCAACTAATGCTTTCTTGCAATGGCCAATACAAAAATGTGAATGTCATACCAAAGCATAAGAAATTATAAGTTAAAGACAATGACTTTGTCATTAAGCATCTAATGCTTTCTTTCAATGGCAAACACATAAATGTGGAGTCCATACCAAAGCATAAAATGCATTAGCTAATGACAAAACTATTAGGTGTATACAAGCCACCTAATAGACATAATTGCTTGGATGACATGGTAAGCCATATGGCTTTGTCTCCTAAGGTAAATAAAAATCACCATCTCAATAATGATTAAATTACCTTCAATTATGTTGTAGTAATTATCTCATAATTATTACTAACTTGATTATCTGATAATCGAGACTTGATTATCTCATAATCAAAGAATTCTAGAAAACATTAAGTTAAACTAACTTAACATAGTTTTCATTTGTGACAATAAATATTATTAATCTCATTAATAATATATAAATATAAAGTGAGCATATAATTAGACAATCTAATTATATTAGGTTTGCTACAGTTAATCGAGCTAGCACGGGGACCAAATGGACCTACGGTTCCAAGCTCCAATAATTCCGAAATATTAATTAAACTCTTTAATCAAATATTACGAATTATTAACTCGGTGTTATTCCACTAAAAACTCGAAGTTGAACTCATGTTACCGTAGATGGATAAAATAACACCGAACAACTTCAGTGTCCATCGATATAGTCATTACATATGGATATAACCCTTCATGAATATCTCATAAATAGAGCCGGGTCAAAAGTCCGTTAAATCCCTCTAAATATTTTGTCTCTTAAGCACTATTGATTCTATAATGAATAATTAATTCATAACAATTATGAATATAAAACTTTCTATTCACAATAGAAAAGTTGAACACTCAAATTATTCAAGTCCCGAATCAACTCTTAAAAAAGATATTCTTCTGCTTCTCGTAAGAAGTGAATTCCATATCTATGTAAAACATTCTCAGCTACACACCACACCATATCCCCAAAATACGTAGTTATTGGCCGGGAATGCAATGCAACACCAACCTCACCATAGTAAATCAAAGGACATAGTCTGTCATGCAGGAGTTCATAGTACACTCAGGATTAAGATCGAATCCATATATGACCATCTATTAGATAAAATGAATTTCTTTGATTAACGGATATTAAAAGAAATTCGTATTTATCTGAGTCCAGTCCTATATGATCTCATCATACACGGTGCCTCCATTCCCATGTCACTACATGAACGATCTCCGATCAAGGTCGTCAACAAGTATAGAATGGACCGCAGCTATAGATAAACCACAAACAAAGTACCATCTTTGTTTGCTCTCTATGGACTATTTAAATTACTAATTTCAGACTTAAATCCTCTTGTGCATCAAACATACACTAAGTCTGAAGGTACAATAGTAATCAAGGTAAACAAGACAATTGGACAATATGCGATATAAATCAAACAACTTTGATAAAATGAATAATGCATTTATTATTATTACAATAATCAATTCCGTTTTACAATACATGAAGCTTTTGGACATAAATCCCAACAATCTCCCACTTGGACTATAGCAAATGGGACAGGTCATGTAATCCTAAACCCTTTAGGTGACCTTCAAACACTTTAGCCGATAAGGTCTTCGTAAACGGATTAGCCAGGTTGTCTGCGGATGGAATCTGCGTGACAGCGACATCTCCTCTCTGCACTATCTCACTGATGAGGTGATATTTCCTCTCAATATGCTTACCCCTCTTGTGGCTTCTTGGTTCTTTGGAGTTCGCCACTGCACCACTATTATCACAATAAAGTGTGAGCGGTTTATCCATATCTGGAACAACTTCCAGATCTGCTAAGAACTTACGGAGCCAGACTACTTCCTTAGCTTCTTTTCAAGCTGCTACATATTCAGCCTCCATGGTGGAGTCAGCAATACAAGATTGCTTTATGCTCCTACATACTATAGCCCCATCACCTAGGGTGAACACTAATCCAGATGTTGATTTCCTAGAATCGACATCCGTCTGAAAATCAGAGTCTGTATATCCTCTCAGAATCATATCCTGACTTGTATATACAAGCATATAATTTCTCGTTCTCCGAAGATACTTGAGAATATGTTTCACCGCTACCCAATGATCTAATCCTGGGTTGGATTGAAACCTACTGACTATTCCCACTATAAAACAGATGTCCGGTCTCGTGCATAACATAACATACATAAGACTTTCAACTTCTGAAGCATATGGTATATGTCTCATCTCCTCAACTCCTTGAGGTGTCTTAAGAGACTGCTCCTTAGACAAATGAATTCCATGCATGAAAGGTAAATTACCTTTCTTGGAATTCTGCATACCAAATCGTACAAGAAACTTGTCGATATAGGTTGCTTGAGACATTGCTAATAGTCGTTTCTTGCGATCCCGAATGATCTGGATCTCAAGTACATAACTTGCCTCTCCCAAATCTTTCATTTGGAATTGGTTAGCTAGCCAAATTTTCACGTCCGATAATATCTTTACATCATTCCCAATGAGTAAAATATCATCGACGTATAACACAAGGAAAACCACATTCCCATCAATGATGTGCTTGAAGTCTTGCGCGTCGCGCACTGACGTCATGCTGACGTTAGCAATGACACGTGTCAGCAGAGTGAATGATTGTGCTGACGTCATGATGACGCAAGTGTTGACATGGCGCTGACGTGGAGATGATGAGTGTCGGCAGCATAGTAACCACAGCGCGTCGCGATGCGAAAATGACAATTTTGCCATTTTGCCAGTTTTTCGCTGTTTTGGCCCTGATTTGATTCCATTGAGTCTCAAAACTTTATTTATCTGCAAAATAACACAAAACATGCATAAAACCCGAGAAACCATACAAAATATTAACTTAAAGAGATGATAAATAGTGATATATTTTCTACTCATCAGCATGGAACAACACTTTGAAGCCTATAAAGTCCTTTCCAAAAGCTAGATCAAGGATGTGAACCATTAATCAGTTAGCTTAATGTTTTTATATATAGAGAGAGAGAATTGTTAAGAAAAGAAATTGCTCCTATTCGCTTTTGAAACACAATATCGGGAATATTTCCCTAAACTCCCTAGTTATATATTCCAGATGTATCTCGCAATTGCAGCTATTTATTGTGTGTGGCAGCTATCTGATATGTAGGTATCTATTACTCTTGGACACTTGGGGTTTCAGGATATGGTATTAAGTAATTGATGCAATATTTTTGTTGTTTTGTGGAGTGATGCAATTATTATTATTATTTTTTTTCTAAATATGTTTATGCATGTACTATCTGGGGGCTTTTAGATTAGATAAACTTTTAATCCCATGAAAATTAGAGTGGTAAGAATTTGCTGGTTCGCACTAAGTTTTGTTTAGATTGATGCTGTTTCTAAGCAGTACCTCACAAGATTGATGAGAACTATACTGAGTCATCTCATAGTGTCTGTCATTATCTACCAAACTCAGAAAAAGACAAGCAACCTGCTAGGAGCTGTTTTAGATATTCCAAAACTCAAGCCAAAGGCCACCTCCCTTTTTAACTCTTTCTCTGTTGTTTGTTCTCTCTCTCTCTTCATTCTCCCTTCTTTTTAATCTCCATTTTTCTCATCTTCCCTCCCTGGAAGAAAGAAATGTCAAACACTAGCACTGCTTCTGTTGTTGACGAATGCCGTAGAGTCCTTTTCCTGTACAGCGATGGATCCATTGTACGCTTGCCCAAACCAAGCTTCAATGTCCCTGTACATGATGATGGTTCCGTTGTTTGGAAAGATGTAGTGTTCGATTCTGTTCATGACCTTTCTCTCCGGCTATACAAACCAGCTTCACCCGTCTCCACCAAGCTACCAATCTTTTACTACATCCACGGGGGAGGTTTTTGCATTGGTTCACGCACTTGGCCAAACTGTCAAAACTATTGCTTCAAGCTGGCCTCAGAACTCCAAGCTGTGATCATCTCCCCGGACTATCGGTTGGCTCCAGAGAATCGACTTCCAGCTGCCATTGAAGATGGTTACTTGGCTGTGAAATGGCTTCAGGCTCAAGCAGTGGCAGATGAGCCTGATACTTGGTTGACTGAAGTTGCTGATTTTGGAAAAGTATTCATATCTGGTGATTCTGCAGGTGGAAACATTGCTCATAACTTGGCGATTCGGCTAGGGGCTCGTTCGACGGAATTAGCTCCGGTTCAGGTGAAGGGTTATGTTTTTCTGGCGCCCTTTTTTGGTGGGACAGTGAGGAGCAAGTCAGAAGCTGAGGGACCTAAAGAAGCTTTCCTCAATTGGGAACTCATTGATAGGTTTGTGCAACCAAACTTTGACATGGGATTTGTTTTAAAAACTTTTGCTACTGCTTTATCCCACTCCCACACTCATATTATTCCTTTATTTTAAAGCTCAAACAATTTTATTTAAATTTTATCAGGTTATCCAACTTGTAAAATTTTACAAGTAAACACACTTAGAAAGAAAAGAAATGTCAAAAATAACTTTGGCACCATATTGGACACGTGTTGTGGATTAATTACAGCATCCTGTGGCCGTATCGCTCATCATTTTGTTAACAATGTTACCTATTAAATCATTATTATATATATAAAAAAACTAGTTTTTGCCCGTGCCTACGGCACGGTGTTACAGAATTAAATGATTTTATTTTTTAATTAAATGATGCCCGTGCCTACGGCACGGTGCACGGTGTTACAGTATTTGGCCCGTACCTACGACACGGTGTTACAGAATTAAATTATTTTATTTTTTAATTAAATGATGCTCGTGCCTACGGCACAGCACAGTGTTACATAATTAAATGATTTTATTTTTTAATTAAATGATGTCCGTGCTTACGGCACAGTGTTACAGTATTTGGCCCGTGCCTACGGCACAGTGTTACAGAATTAAATGATTTTATTTTAAATTTCTATTTTTTTAATTTGAAAATTTTGACCATTTCCATCAATCAATTCACTCTCTTTCCTCCAATTACCAATGTAATGATCTGAGCCGTTAATTAAGCCACATAAAGATACCAATGTAATGATCTGAGCCGTTAATTAAGCCACGTAAAGAGAGTCGTTGGATGCACTATCTTTCCTCCAACACTATTCTCCTTTATTATAGAGATGTTTTGCTTACCAAATATTATTGAATGTTTTAGCTTGTGTGATGAAGCTTTTGCAAATTTGGTATAATGGTTGTTGTAGGTTCTGGAGGTTATCAATACCAATTGGAGAAACAACAGATCATCCATTAGTGAACCCATTTGGGCCATTGAGCCCAAATCTTGAAGCAATGGATCTTGATCCAATTTTAGTAGTTGTTGGGGGAAGCGATTTGCTCAAAGACCGAGCTGAAGATTATGCCAAGGCACTTCAAAATTTTGGGAAGAAGATTGAATATGTTGAATTTGAAGGAAAGCAGCATGGATTTTTCACCATTGATCCTAACTCTGAAGCTGCCAACCACTTGATGCAAATCATCAAACACTTCATTGCTGAAAATTCAACCTAAGCTATGGCTATGATCTTTGCAAGATTGTCTTAAATGTAATCTTACGTATTTCATTTTTGATATTGAAAACAAAAAATTTTATAACAATTGTCATTTCTTAGCAAGGAAAAAAAAAGTTGCCACAGAAAAAAAAAACAATGAAATAAAATGGGCCATATGTAAAGATAACGCAATTTGATTATATAAATTCAATATATATTTATAGAGATACTCTGAATGAGATGATAAAATATCTACCACTGATTACGCCCAAATATGACTCGCGGTTATTGCAGTATAGCTGGGGTGTCGATTCCTCAGAGAGATGGTTACATGAACTAATTTACTCAAACAAAGACGTTAACGGTAACTTAATAAATAGAACGATAAAAATTGGTAATTAAATTAAAGATAAATAAAATAAGGAAAAGATAATAAGAGAATAACAACAGAGATATGACAAAGCTTCGGGAATCCCTCTTGCATCGAACTCCTATATTTAGTTATTGATTCATTTTATTACACAACTGAAGGTTTCACATCCCAAACCAACAACCGGAACATATTCAATTCTACGCATATTAAATTCTAAGGTAATTAATGATTATTTTCTCTATGTTAACAGCACAAAAAAGTCATCGTTACGAGCTATCTAACGTCGACAATATACCCTGAGGCAATACTGCAGCAGAAGACCAACACATAAAACGACTTTTACCAGTCACAATTAAATTCGCAAACCACACATAGAAGAAGCATGACTGGATCTATATGGGATTTGACATAATATAATTTCTGGATTAATAAATCAAAAGATAATAGAAAATAATAAACATCAATTTTATTAAACGATTAAAATGTTCTTAGGAATCAAAAACATAAATAATAGAAATCAAACACAAGAGTTCATCCCTAACTTTGCCTAGGAGATTAGTTCTCCATAAAAGAAATAAAAATAGCCTGGGATTGGAGAGAATTATCGCTATGAATTATCACGGCTCCGCGTCCCGGCCTCGCGCTCATATTTCTTCTTTGTTCAGCTCTCGGCACTGCAGCTTCTGTTTTTCCTTCTCCGCAAAACTGCCTCTGGTTTATTGTTAATTTGTTTGCGCACAGCTTTACCTCTCTTTGTTCTCTCGGCAGCAGCCCTAGGCTGCTTCACGCGTGGAGAGCTTCTCGAGCTTTGTCACCTTTGATGCTTTATATAACAAAGCAAATTGAAACCTAATGCAATACTTGCGCCCACGTCAATTTCCTATTCAAAGTTGCTCTCTCACGCCACTTTCCCTTTCCTTATTAAACAATGATTTGTTTTCAGCAATTCTTCTCTCTCTTTCCTTCTAATTCGGTCTCTCTCCTGATTTTCTTCTTTCTTTCAATAACTTCACGTGGAGCTCTTCAAAGCTTTCTTCTGTATGCTTTACTTTGTCAAGTAACAAAAACAAGTCAGGCCCATGTGTTCTCTCTTTCTTTTATTAAAGATTTGTCTTGTTCTTTCCATTTCCTAAAATAATAAAGAGAAACAAAAATTATTAAATAAACCTAAATAATAAACATTTTCTAAATTAATATAATGATATAAATTATGTAATAAAATATAAAATATATAACTAAATACTTAACAATAAACCAGATAAGTGATGTTTCAAAGTACATTTTCATGCACTTATCAACCACTCAACTAAAAAGTGATTTACATAATTAAATAAGAAGTCGTTAGAGTTATTTCATGATAAGATGAGGGACTGATACATATGCTTATCTGGGGAATCTGTTAGGAGATCGTGGGCTGAAACTGGCACACAAGTAAAGTGAAATTAAGAATAATTGTTAGTTAAGGAGGTTTTGTCTACCATATAACAGTACAAAAATAATTACGAGGCTTAGCCTACCATAAGATCTTAATAATAATATAAAGTAATGAGACCCAGATTTAATGTGGTAAAATCCTCACATCCATGGGCAAAAATAGAAGGATTTCACTATAGTAGAAAAAATTTTACAATCTCTCTCTAACACAAGAAGTGAACAATCTCACACTCTCTTAGAATATGAGAACTACAACTTTCTCTCAAAACTCTTAAGAAGAAACTATATTTTCTCTCTTAAAATACAAATGATTTGGTTGAAAATGTGATGAAGAAAATAATGAAATGAAGTCTCTATTTATAGGCATGAGATTCACATTGCAAATAATGAATTCTAATTTTTTATTATTTTCTTTTTAAACATGTGGGACCCACCCACATAAATAATTAATTTTTTAATATAAAATATTGCACCTTTCGGTGCAATGATTAACAATTCTCCCACTTGGAAACTTGATTGAGACCAATCAGTTTCCACACCATCCATTTTACTTTACCGTCTTCAAGCTGCTTACGTTTCTGCTAAGCCATAAGAGGATCTACACCATATAAACTTGTCTGTATTGATAGGCTTGGTCATTACATATGTAAGGTTCTTATTGGTGTGTACCTTCAATAAGTCCACACTGCCTTATTCTACTACTTCACAAACAAAGTGGTATTGTACCTCTATATGTTTTGTTCTTGAATGAAAGGCTGGGTTCTTTGCAATATACAAAGCACTATGACTGTCACAAAATAAAAGAAACTTCTCTTATTTGTGCCCGAGCACCTCCAATATCCTTTGAAACCAAATAGCTTCCTTGCAAGCTTGTGTAGCTGCCATCTACTCAGCTTCTGTTGTAGATAAGTCACAACACTTTGTAATTTGGATACCCAGCTCACTTCTCCTCCTGCAAGTACAAACACATAACTCGTGGTGGATTTTCTTTTGTCAAGATCTTCTGCAAAATATGAATCCACATAACCTCAGACAACTAATTCTGATCCTTCATAACATACTGCAGCATATGAGGTTCATTTGATATATCTAAGGATTCTCTTAACAGTATTTCAATGCTCTCTACTAGGATTCGCCATAAAACGACTAACCGCTCCCACTGCTTGTGCAATATCTGGTCTTGTACAAATCATGGCTTACATTAAGCTTCCCACTGCTGATGCATATGGTACTCGAGACATCTCATTCCTCTCAGCTTTATTATTAGGATACATAAAAGAGGATAACTTGAAATTAACAGGAAGAGAGGTAGAAATTGGCTTACAATCTTCCATGTAGAACCGCCGTAAGATTTTCTTCAAGTAATTTTTCTGAGAAAGCCAAATCTTCCTATTATTTCTGCCTCGATGCATTTGCATCCCTAGAATCTTATTTGCTGGTCTCAGATCCTTCATGTCAAACTCCTAGCTAACTGTGCCTTTAATTCTTAGACTCGATCTTTGTTAGAGACTGCTACTAACATGTCATCCACATACAACATCAAAATAATGAAGTCATTATTTCCAAACCTCTTGTAATATGTACAATAGTTTGAACTCAGTCTGTTGTACCCAAGACAAATAATGAAGGAATCAAATTTCTTATACCAACATCTTGGCGCTTGTTTGAGACCATATAAAGATTTTTTCAACATGCAAACCAAGTTCTCTTTGCCTATTTCAGCAAAACCTTCTGGTTAGAGCATATAAATTTCTTCTTCAAGTTCTCCGTGAAGAAATACAATTTTTACATTCAATTGTTCCAGATGTAGGTCAAACGTATCACACATAGCCAGAACTATTCTGATTGTTGTAAGTCGAACCACTGGAGAAAATATCTCTTTGAAATCAATCCATTATTTATGATCATACCTGTAGGCACTGCATTTTTGCATATAAGCCCCGATGATGAGTCTCACATGGAGGCACTACCTTTTAAGTTGTGGAAGTCGCGGGAAACAAGCGTCGAAAGGGAAGAGTCGGAAATTGATATCTTATTGGATTTAATTCGCTTGTTTAGCTTCGGGTTTGCTTGTTGGACCTCCGTTTTAAAACACATCCTTGACCCAAACCTTCAAGGACCAAGCCCATACACCACCAAGCCATACACCAAGCCCACCAAAAAGACCAACCACACGCCCAAACATCCTCTAGGACACGCCCAAGCCCAATAAAACACATCCAAAAATAACAAATAACACATTAAACACATGCTAAAATCAAGATAAATCACCTTCCTAAATAAAAGAAATCAAATCAAATCAAGATAAATCACCTTCCTAAATAAAAGAAATCAAATCAAATCAAATCAAGATAAATCATATTCCTAATTAAAAGAAATCAAATCAAATTTAAACAAATCACCTCCCTAAATTAAGCAGATACTTTCATTGTGATATGCTAATTCGAAGATATCACCATTGATTACAAAATCCTTTCCCTATTCGTACAAGGAAACCCCAACCTTTACCTATAAAAAGAAGCCTAAACCCAATCTTGAAACCCCTAACATCCATACGGCACCAAAAACCCTTAGCCTCTCTCTCTCACTCGGCCCTCTCCCATCTCCTATCACTCTCGGCAAAACAATAGCCCCTTGTTTCAACGCATAAAGCCCTCACACCTGCACCCTCCACTCACGCCTAGCCACACAGCCCTCGTCAGCCCTCACGCTAAAGTCACATTCACCTGCCCCCCTTCACACCCAGCAGCCATACACCTCACGCATCAACACATAGCCCCTACCCAGCTGGCCATTCACACAGCCTTCCTCCAAACCATCGGATTTTGCCCCTGAAACTGTCCCAATCCACTGTCGCAAACTACCCAATATAAACCCCTCAAACTACCATAAAACTACCCATTTCTGCACCCAAACATCACCGAAAATACCCATGAAACAGCCCCTGAGACAGCCCTTGTAACCACCGAAAATACTCCTGAAACAGTCTTTGAATCACGCAAAGACAGTGACCAGAAAATACAGTGAAAACAGCAGTGAAACAGAGTAAAACAGCAGCCCAAACAGTGAAACAGCAAAGGAAAATGTTGAACCAGTGAACCGGAGGAGTTGCGGAGCATCAACCCTTCCGAAGGACGTGTAACGCACTTCCGAAAGACGACTTAAGAGGTTAGACCTGAGGGCACCCCTTTTATTTATTCTCTTTTTATTTTTATTTATTATCTTATTTTACTGCGCATGAGTATTGTTGGTTGGTGTATGATATGACTTTCGGATGAATGGAATATGTGTCCTCTCTTGCGTTATATCGGATGGAAACCCGGATGTAAATTCCGTAGCCGAATCTAAATGGACGGTATTTCGGTTTGCACTCGGGATACAATGCCACGTACCCCTCGAGAGACACACATATTTCGTTTCATCCAACCTTATTTTTAAGCATGAATTAGTCGTTAGTATGTTATTTATTTTTAAGCATGATTTAGGTGTTTATATGATTAGAGGTATCATTTTTGTGATTTCGTTCGAACGCGTTATCAAATGCTATATGAACATATGCATTTTGCCTCATCCCGTTTGAACGCCTTATCAAACGCTACTCGAACGCGTGCATTCTGTTTATCATTCGAACACGTTATAAAACGCTACTCGAAGGCGTGCATTTTGTTTACCGTTCGAACGCGTTTTCGAACGCTACACGAACGCGCACGCACTGGACAAATTCCTTCATCATGTTTTGCATGTTTATTTCCTTAGTTATTTCTTTCCCCATCATATGTTTAGTTAGCTCGTTTTAATGTTTATGATTTTACCATCATTATTTATTTACCTTTCCGTATTTGTTTATTTAGTATGTTCATGAATTGTGTGCTTACCGTTATTTCAACTTACTTTTATGCATGCAAACTTAGATATAGGAAGTATGCAACTTAGACATAGGTAATATGCAAACTTAGATGTAGGTGGTTGTTGGGTAGACTTGGTTTGATTATTGCACAAATCCATTCATTACAAGTGGAATAATTAAGGGACCATTCCGAACCCAACGGTTTGAGGTCTTCCCTTGCGAAGGGTGAGTGCGGCCTTAAATCATTTTCCCAGTTCACACTGGGTGGCGACTCCATGTTATTTCTCTGGTTTAGTTCCCCCATGGGCTATTCCGTACTCCCAACCAGGCCGTGAGCCTGGAACAGCGTCGTCGATTTCTTTGTCCTACAATACCCTTTCACCACCAATCTTGCACGATGCCGTTCCACTTGATCACTGCTATCTCGCTTGATCTTGTAGACTGATTTATTACCAATGGCTTTTCTTCCACGTGGTAATGGTACTTGATCTCATGAATTATTTATGTATAAATATTCTATTTCTTCTTACATTGCTGCCATCTGCAAAGATGCATTTACATCTTTTGTAGCTTCATAGAAAGTTAATGGCTATCCATCATCTGTTAGAAGACAGTATGAAATGTTACTCTCCATATCATACTCTGAGTGCCAACCTGGAGGTCTTCCCTCTAGAGTTGATCGACGAACTTTAGAATCTTCAAACTCAATTGGTTCTGGTACATCGTGCTCTAGTGTTGCTTCAGAAGAATCTGAATTTTCTCGTTCTTGATTATTTTCCACCAGTACTGTTGTAGTCTTTGTAATTTCTTTTGAAGTGCTATCATTTTCTTATTTCTGCAGTTGATCTTCTGCAAATATCATATCTTTGCTGATGATGACCTTATGGGTAGTGGGATCCCACAAGCGATACCTCTTTACTGCATCAGCATAACCCAAGAAAATACATTTTCTAGATTTTGGATCTAATTTTATTCTTTCTTGAGCGTTGTACATCATTTATACATGACAGCCAAAAATGTGAAGAGATGAGTAATCAGCTGGTTTCCCGCACCACATCTCCATCGGTGTCTTCAAATCATTGGCAGATGATGGAGATCTATTTACAACATAACATGTTATATGAGCTGATTTTGCCCAAAATCATTTTGGTAGACTAGCTGTTCTGAGCATAACTCTTACTCTTTCCAGCAGCGTTCTATTCATCATTTCTGCAACCCCATTTTAGTGAGGAGTGTTTGGTGTAGTAATATGCCTTTTGATGTCTTATTGCTGACAATATGCATCAAAATCTTTGCAGCAATATTCTCATTCATTATCTGTCAATAAACACTTGATTCTTTTTCCAATTTCTACTTCAATTTGTGCTTAGAAGTTTTTGAAAACTGGTATCACATCTGAATTGTTTTTGATCGGGTACACCCAACATCTTGTAAAAAAGTCATCAATAAATGATACAAAATATTTTTCTTTCCCCAGAGATTGAACCGGTGCTTCCCAAATATCAAATTGAATCAACTCTAAAATGGTTTTACTCCGAGCACTTGACTTGCTGAATTTTAATCTATTTTGCTTACTTGTAACACAATGCTCACAAAACGGCAGACTAACTGCTTTCAAGCTTGGGAGTAGCTTTTGATTGACGAGAAATTTCATTCCATGTTCTGACATGTGGTATAGTTTCTGGTGCCACAACATAGAAGCTTCCTCTCCAGAATCCAGTGATACTACTGATGCAGTTACTTCCTGAATCGAGTCTCTCAGTAGCATATACAAGTTTGCTGAGATCTTTTTAGCTTTCAAGACAATAAGTGCTCCTTTCATAATTTTTAATACCTCATTTTCAACAATGGTCTTATCCGATGTCATCTAATTGTCCAACTAACAGGAGATTTTTCTTCATTCCTAAACATGTCAAACATCTTGTATAGTACAGATGGTATCATCGTACATCTTTATTTTGATGGCTCCAATCCTATCAAATTTCAAGGCATGATCACTGCCTAGAAAAACCGATCCTCCATAGAAAGGTTCATAATGACATAATTATTTTCTCCTAGAGCTCATGTGCCATGTTGCTGCAGAATCAACCAACCATGCATCACTTAGTTGTTTTCTACTATCATTGGACATCATTCCTACTTCGCTGTAAAGTCTGCCACATTCTTCAGAAGTACTTACAACACATCCCTGAGAATTATTGTAACATGAGCTTTTTCGGTACCATTCTTCAGATTCCAACAATATTTATTGACGTGTCATTTCTTGCCACAATTGTAACATTTAACATTCTTCTTACTTTTTGATTTTGATTTGCCATGGTTTTGACTCACACTTGAACCACGTTCCATTGATCTCCTTCTTGTCATCTCCAATGCTTCTACTTGTTGCGAACTAGATGATCTATCTTCCTTTTTTTTGCGCCTAGACTCTTCTTCCAGAGCAGCAGCTGCAACTTTGTCAAAGACTAAATTACCAGTGACAACATTACTTGTCAAGTTGATGATAAATTAATCATACGAATCAGGCAGACTTTGAAGTAGAATCTACACACGTTCATTTGTTGATATACTATAATCCAACACAGTGAGTTGGGAAAATAGTGTATTCAAATTGTTGATGTGATCCGTCATGGATGTGGACTCATTCATTCGAAGAATGTAAAGTCTCATTTTCAAGAAGATCTTGTTGGGTCGTGACTTGACCTCGTACAATTTGGTAAGTGCATTCCAAATCTCTTTTACAGTAATCTTCTCTGCAAAACTGGATAATACAGAATCTGCTAAGGCTAGATGCAAGTTGCCTATAGCATTGTCATCCATATCCTTCCATTTTTTATTAGTCATTTCATCCGGTCTCTCTCCAATTGCCGCCAAGCAATTGTTTTTTCTCACTATTGATTTTATTTTAAGTTTCCATAGGAAAACGTTACTCCCGTTAAACTTCTCAATTTCAAACTTTCTTGCCATGTTTCTGATGACGATTAGCTTCTCACTTGAACTGACTGCTTATTATTTCATCATGAATAATACCGTGTATGTGAATAGTATCATATACATAAATGGTACTGTATACATGAATAGTACTATATTGTATATGTGAATAGTCTTCGTGAACAATAACCCTGAACCTGAAGCTCTGATACCACTGTTAGGAGATCGTGGGTTGAAGCTGGCATACAAGTAAATTGAAATTGAGAATAATTATTATTTAAGGAGACTTTGCCTACCATATAACAGTACAAAAATAATTAGGATGCTTAGGCTACCATAAATCTTAACAATAAAATAAATTACTGAGACCCATGTTTAACGTGGTAAAACCCTCAATGTGAGGGAAATATCAACGAGCAAAAATAGAAGGATTTCACTATAGTAGAAAGAATTTTACAACCTCTCTCTAAAAAAAAAGGAGTGAACAATCTCACACTCTCTTAGAATAGGAGAACTACAACTCTCTATCAAACTCTTAAGAAGAAACTATATTTTCTCACTTAGAATATAGAGAACTTGGTTGAGAATGAGATGAAGAAAATAATGAAATGAAGCCTCTATTTATAGGCATGAGATTTACTGTGCAAATGGTGAATTCTAATTTTTTTTTTTTTTAAGCATGTGGGACCCACCCACATAATTAATTAATTTTTTAATAAAAAATCATTGCATCTTTCGGTGCAATGATTAATAGAATCTACATACAGTTCTTTTTTTTTCAATTATTATTTTTGTTCTATTAGTTTTTTTTTAAACAATTAAGGTTTTAATGAGATAATCTTACATTTTCGTATAAATGATGTACTCTTATTTCTTATATAATTTTTTCCCATTGAATTTGTACTAATAGTGTTAATAAGGCATATATAATCTCTGGTGAACGGACATCCAAAGAGTAGTGCTATGAAAAGATCAAAATTATGAATGTTCATTAGTCTCTGGAGAGTTGGTCGAATGGTTTTAAAATCGGACCGTTTATTGAACTGGTAATTTAAAAAGTTCAATTAATCATTGATTTAATCAATTGAAGCGGCAGAACCGGTTGACGTCATAAATAATTTTAATTAAATAAAAAATACATAAAATATTTATTTATTTTCTTGGTTAAAATTTTTTTAAGATAAAAAAATTTTCATTAAAAAATTAGCAGGATCGGTTCACCTATTTGACTAATTGTTTTACTCTTTCATTTTGAAGGTTCCACCAAACCGGATTCATGATCGATTCTTGGTTCAACCTATCGGTTGGATTTGATTTTTAAAACTATGTCACTATCACATTTGTTGTTAGAAACTTTCATATTCATAGATTAGTTTATGTTGCGTGGAAACTTGGGTAGCGTGATTCTCATGCCTATTTTGTTTACACTAAAAGAATATGATTTTTTAGCATCACCAAACATCGACGTTAAAAAAATCGATACTAAAATTTTTGGCGTCGAAGAAACTTCAATGATGCTAAATATTCAATTCTATGTCCCCGATTATCGTCGCTGAAATCGATATCCGGCAACACAAAAAGTGGACAAATCTGAGTCGACAAGTAAATGTGACGCTAAAAATCATGGACTTTAACGTTGCCAAATTGGCGTCGCTAAATATGGATAACTATTAGTGCCGATATTTGTATTATCGACGTTAAATGCTGATATTTAGCATCGCTACTTTGGCAACGCCAAATCTATTTAAAATATTTAGAAATAAAATATTATTAAAATATATATCTTATTAGTGATAATTACATATATATTTTTATAATATTTTATTTTTAAAATTTATAAAAGTTGAAAAATTAAATTAAAATTTTTATTATATATAAAATAAATGTTTTATTATATAATTTTTTTATTATATTAAATAAAAAAAACATGTAGGATGATCAATCAGAGTCAGTGTTATGTCTGTCGGGCCTAGAGGAACTGTAGAGGTCAATCCTGCAGCACTGGCCTGAGCGAGCGATCTCTCCATAAGCTCCCGCAAGTCAACCATTTCCTTATCGTACTCTTCCATCTACTTTATCATCTCAGTATTCTACCTCCTCATCTCGGTATTCTGCATCTTCAGTAGGTCTTGAGTCAGCTTCAACCACTCCCCCAAGACAATGACCTCCTCTGAGAAGTTGGACGATTGAGAAGTAGTTGTTGCTGTATTCCGACGAGTGCCAAACCTAATGTTGTATGAGGTGGTGTGTTTTGGAACACCTGGCATGAAAGCTCCTCATTAACTAAATATTGTAAGCCATGTGTTCTGAATCTCCATCACGTGTTCCTACATTTTAAGATTACATGTTAGTTAAAAAATAGTGGAAACAATAAAATTTTAAATAATTTATGTAATTAAACAATTACATAGCACTCTCAGGCGGCATCGTCCACCTAATCTTTATATTAAGTGCAATAGGTGAGCTGGAAAAAATTCGGCATCGGGTGGGACTGCAGCACCTCTCCCGTGCTACTTTACTGTAGACGAAACACATTGATAATTAATTAAATACTGTTAAAATACGGCTAAGTAAACATATATCTATTGGAGTTGGTGTTTGGAGCGCCAATTCGAATAATGTATTGTACATTATATTTTATTATTTATTAATAACTATATTTTCATTTCAAACTTTGTTAAATGATAATTATTATGTCATAATACATATTAGATTGATAAATAAATATGCTGAGAATGACATCGACCATAGAATAGTCATGTAGTAATATTGGACACTGTGTGGTCCGACATTGAGATAATATTACTATTATAAACTATTTTTAAAGTAAATATTTCTAGTTGTTAGGTTTGGAATACGGACGAATTCCTATAACTTAGAAGACTAGCAAATGTTGTATACTGAAATTGAAGTTCTCATGGTTTAACCTGATGTACCATGAGCAATGGAAGCTCGTATAGACATATGGGTATTCATTGGAACGAATACTGAATGACTCACATGTGATTGATGGATACTAAAAAGTGTACATTTAAAAAAGAGAAAGTAATTATTTTACACATATAGTTTCATTAATCCCCTTAATTTAGCACATTTGTGAAATAATAATTAAATCTATGTTATATATATTTTTATTGTGATTTTTATTTATTATGTAGGTGAAACAATACTTTGGATGCATAATTAGAAAAATGGACGTGACACTTGGATTTTGGATGTCAGAAACTTAAAAGGGCATTATAACAGTGCACAATTTCAGAAATTTCAACCTTACGTAATCATCGTATTTTGACCATAAATTCTTACTCTGATATCGAAATGAGGCAATTCTAATTTCAAATGAAAGAAGACTCAAATATCTATAACTTTAATATTTACAAGATTGTCTAGTTCTCAGTCAAAAAAAAAATTGTCTAGTTCTGAGGTTTTCAAGGCCGAAATTGATAAAATATCTAAAGTATGCTATATGTAATTCTTAAAAACAAAACAAAAAAATGGTAGAGGGTTACCATCCACCTTTAGGTGGATGGACCACTCATTCACATGGAATTGCATAGCAATTGCAATAATTTCTATGCAATTGCAATTGAAGAGGTGCTGAGCACCTATCATTTTCTTAAGTTAGGTTTCCCCAGTTTTCTCTGAAACTTTGTGTAGTTCCAACTCTTGTGTGTTTTATTTTTTCGAGCTTCGTTGTAAGTTCTTTTTTTCTTTCAGTAATAAAATTATGCAAGTTTTATTCAAATCATGAGTAGCTAATTTTATAATACTGGGTTAAATGGTGAAGCTCTTAATATAAAAATATAGATTAATCTTACTTATATTATAATATATGAATTGTAATATGAAGACTAATATTTAATTTAAATCTGGATTAACTATTGACAAACTTTGTTACTGCCAATATAGCTGATTTTATTTATTTGGCATAATTGAATATCTAATTCGACTTATTATAGACAAATGTTATCATCGCATTTATGGCTGGTTTTATATGTTTTGACATAATTAATTTCTAAAATAAATTAAAATTAATTTTTGAAATAAATTAACTGAGTAATAATAATAATAATTTATATATTATAACAAGTAAGATCTTTCTAAATTTGAAATATTAAAGGTGGATCCCTTAGCCCCCGGTACTTTATTTTATTGTTGCAGTCCAATTTAAAATTGTCAATTATTTCAAACAATTCAATTTTTTATTTTCACTCGAATTATTATTTTATTTTACTAAATCTATTCCATGTGGATCGACACCGGACATACCAGGTTATTTTATTACTTCGACATTCTTATACTTGGAAGTAAAGAACCACTTTGTGAGTGTGTCAAGTTTTTGACGGCGTTGCCGGGGGAATATAATTTAGTAGATAGAATAATATTTAACATCCTTGTATTTTTTTTTTCTTTTTTTATTTTATATTTCCCTTCTTTTTTGTTGTATTTTCTGCATCTCATTTTTTCTTCTTCTTTGCATTTGTGTAGATTCAAGATGTCTTGATTGGTCCTAAATGAATCCTGAACCCAGACATCCCATATATAAACAAACCCTATATTTGATTCTTTAAGGTTACAGAAGACAATAACATAATTGAAATATAGCTTGTATTTTTCCAAAGAATTTATTGGATCATCCCTATCTAGAGATTATTCCATATTTTTTTTGTGAGAACCTAATTCATGAAATTGAGACAGCTGAACGAGAAATTCAATTGAGATCTCAATTGAAAAGAATCAAAGTACGTTTTTAGATCTAATCCCTATATTTTTATTTTTTTCTTTTGTCATTTATTTTTTTCCTCACTTGTTGTTGTTTATTATTATTATTATTATTATTATTATTTTCTTATTGTAAGTATTGCATTTGCATATTTAAATTTTAGCATATAGTTTGCATTTAGGTTGCATGAGACATTGGTCTCGATCGTCTAGCGGTAGATTAAATAAAGAGTCTCCATCACCTTCATCGTCAGTAAAAATGGCCGAGAACCGAAATGAAAACCCACATGACCGAGATGAAAATCCAGTTGATCAGGTAGAACGTGAGTCTCAACATGACGATCGTAATCATCCTAGGACACTCAGAGAATTCATGAATCCTACTAGGACAGGATCACCATCTTGCATTGCTTTCCCCCCCAGATGTATCACGTTTCAATTTTAAACCAGGTATCATCCAACTTTTACCCACATTCCACGATCTAGAATCAGAAAACCTTTATCAGCATTTAAGGGAATTTTAAGAGGTATGTAATACTTGTATATACCAAAATTTCAGCATGAATATAATTCGAATCAAGTTTTTTCCATTTTCTTTAAAGGATAAAGCTAAAATTTGGCTGCAGAACCTTAGTTCAGGATTCATCAGAACATGGGATGATTTGCAAGAGCAATTTCTGAAAAAATTCTTTCTCACTCACATGACAAACTTCTTTAAGAGGAGAATCACAACTTTCACACAAGAATCGGGGGAAACACTTTATCAATATTGGGAGATATTTAAAGAGATGTTGAATGTTTGTCCACATCATGGGTTTAAAACATGGAGGCTGGTTTCCTTCTTTTACGAGGGTTTATCACTTTAAGGTAGACAAGTAGTAGAAATGATGTGTAATTGTGAGTCTAGGGACAAAAGTCCCGAAGATGCACTAAATTACCTAGAACACATAGCAGAGAATGCACAACATTGGGACACCGTTGGCACTTATGAGTTGTCTGTAAAACCACAGGCATCTGGTAGAAGCATGTTTAACCTTAGGGAAGACCATGACCTTTCTGCTAAATATACATCTCTAGCTAAAAACGTTGACGCACTAGAAATGAGAAAGAATGATTATGTTAAGTTAATTTAAGAAGTCAAATGTCATATCTGTAATTTAAATGAACATGTCACACAAGTTTGTCCAACCTTGCCAGCCCAACAAGAATTTCTCCATGACCAAGTCGGTTTCATAAACATCTTTAAGAGACCATATCCAAACCATACTCCTAAACCTATAATTCTGGTTGGAGAAACCTTCCAAACTTCAATTAGAGGAATGATAACCAAGCACAATCATCGCAACAACCTTCTAGGTACACCAAAATTTTCAAAATTCCTAGAATTATGCACCATATGTCCCACTGCCTAGGAAAACTCTTAAGGATACCTTACACGCATTCATTGAGAAATAAGAAGCCATCAATAACCAATATGTGCAAACATTGATTGATTTAAAAAATATTTTCTCCAAAATCACATCTACATTGATCGTTAATGAGAAATGAAAGTTTCCTGCACAACCACAGCTAAACCCCAAGAGTCATCAAAACCCTCATGAATGTTGTTTTGGTAGTCAACACATAGAAATTTGTTATTACTTTTCGTAGTGGTAAGGTCATCCAAAGATCTATTTTTGAACCCCGAGAAGATTCAACTTCTGATGGTAAGGAAAGGGTTGATGAAACATTACCTATCGTTGATGATAACTATTTGTCACATACACATCCATTTCCTCAATCATTGAAAACAAGAAAATTGAACCATTCCCCAGAGATATACTAAATATTCAAACATGTGAAGGTCAATATTCCTTTGTTAGATGCTATCAAACAAATATCATCTTATACCAAATTTCTGAAAGACTTATGCACCGTTAAAAGAAGACATCAGTTAAGAAAGAAAGCTTTTCATACTGAACAGGTAAGTTCCATTCTCTTAACCAATAATGCATTAAAATAGAAAGACTCTGGTTGTCCAACTATTTCATGTATTATTGGAAAGCATAAAATTGAACATGCATTGCTTGATCTTGGAACTAGTGTTAATTTGCTTCCATTTTTGGTTTACCAACAACTTAATATTGGCGAGTTAAAACCAACTTCCACTACTCTTTTACTTGTCAGTCAAGGTACCAAAAAGAATTATGGAAGTCGTGTTATTACAAATTGATAAATTCATATATCATGTGGATTTTATTGTCTTGGAAACACAACCTGTAGCAGCCAGTTACAAGTCAATTTCTGTCATAATTGGTCGTCCATTTTTAGAAACAGCTAATGTCTTAATAGATTGCAGTAATGGAATCGTGAATTTTTTCTTTGGCAATATGACGTTGGAGCTAAATATTTTTAACATGTACAAACAACCATACGATGAGGACAGTGAAAATGAGAGCATGGAATTAATTGAACCAATTTTAAAGAACATATTCAGGGGAGTTTATCTGACCCTATCGAAATTTATACAGCTAATTTATTGAATCAAATACGCAATTAGATTCAGATATTTCTAATGATTTTTCTTTACTTGATTCTACACAAGTACTGGAAGACGATGAAGAGAAATTTTTTTTGAGGAACTAGGAATACTGGAAGAAGAAAATATTGGGAAGCACTAAAATTGGAATTAAAGACTTCGCCAGAAGGATTGAAGTATGCATTTATTGGAGATGAACAAACTTACCCTGCGGTAATTTCTTCCTCTCTCGCAAGCGATCAAGAAGGTAACTTGTTAAATATATTGAGAGCACATAAAATGGCAATTGGATGGACTCTAAAAGATATAAAAGGCATTAATGATTTGATTTGCACACACAAAATATATTTAGAAGATAATGTCAGGACATATCGTCAACCCCAAGGAAGATTAAAATCTCACATGAAAGAAGTGGTAAAAACAGAAGTCCTTAAACTTCCTGATATAGGAATTATCTATTATGATATCTCCGATTGTAAGCAGGTAAGTCCTACAAAAGTTTTACCAAAAACGTCTGAAAAAATATCGTAAAAAATGATAAAGGAGAATCAATTCCAACTTGAATCCCATCTAGTTGGTGTATGTGCATTGATTATAGAAAACTAAATTATGCCACTAGAAAAGATGATTTTCATTTACCATTTCTAGACCAAATTTTGGAAAAAGTAACATGACATCCCTACTACTTTTTTGCTCAAGTTATAATCAAATTCTCATTGCTTTTGAAGACCAGGAAAAGATCATATTCATATGTCCATTTGGAACATTTTCAATTAGGAAAATATCATTTGGACTTTGTAATGCACCAGCAACATTGCAACGATACATGTTAAGCATATTTAGTGACATGGTTGAACATTGTTTAGAGGTCTTTATGGATGATATATATGTTTTTGGGAACTCATTTGATAATTGTCTGAATAATTTGAAAAGATGTGAAGAAAAATGACTTGTGTTAAATTGAAAAAAATGACATTTCATGACTAATTCGTGAATTATTTTAGGTCACGTTGTGTCATCTAAAGGTATTGAGGTTGACAAGACAAAAATAGAGGTAATCTCTAAATTTCCACCACTAAAAACAGTCAGGGAAATCCGTTATTTCTTAGGACATGCATGATTTTATATGAGGTTCATTGAAATATTTAGTACTATATCCAGACCATTGTGTAACTTTCGATTAAAAGATGCAACATTTGAATGAATAGAAGAATGTCAAAAATTATTTAAAAAGATTATCAATCTTTTAACTTCTGCTCCTATCATGCAATCCCCTGATTGGTCTTTGCATTTTGAGCTAATGTATGATGTCGGTGATTATGTAGTTAGCGTTATATTAGGAAAAAGAAAGGAAGGGAAGCCATATGTAATTTATTACACAAGTAGAATTTTAAATAGTGCACAAATGAATTACACTATCACAGAAAAAGATTTGTTTGCTGTAATATTTGCATTGGATAAATTTCGATCATATTTAATCTGTTCATCAACTGTTGTTTATTATGATCATGTTGCGGTTATATATTTGATGTCTAAATAGGATGCAAAGCTAAGATTACTACGATGGATTTTGTTGCTGCAAGAATTCAATCTCATAATTAAGTACAAGAAATGAACATAGAATGTAGTTGCAGATCATTTATCGAGACTCACAAATGAGTCATCAATTGACACAACTCTTATCAAAGACTATTTTTCTCATGATTTTTTATTTTTTTTAAATACAATGTCTTGGTATGCTGATATTGTCAATTTTATTGTAACATGAAAAATACTTCGAGACTGGAGCGATCAAGACAAGAAGAAATTTTTGACCGATGTCAAAATATTCTATTGGGACGATCCATATTTGTTTAAATATTACCCTAATCAGATTTTTTGACGATGCATATCGGATAATGAGATATGTGGTGTTATTCAGTTTTGTCATTATAAAGCATGTGGAGGTCATTTCTCATCTAAGAAAACCGCTGAAAATATCTTGCAGTGTGGATTTTATTGACCCATCTTATTTAAAGATACACATATTTTCTGCAAAACTTGTGAAAATTGTCAAAAGTTGGGATCTATTTCAAAAAAACATGATGTCTTTAACTCCTATCATTGTCATCGAAATCTTTGATTGTTGGGAAGTAGTTTTCATGGGTCCATTTCCACCGTCTTTTGCAGTTTTATATATCTGAGTTGCAGTTGATTATGTCTCAAAATGGGTTTAGGCGATTCCTTGTTGAACTAATAATCATAAAAACTATGATTAAATTTTTTAAAGAAAATATTTTAAGTCGATTTGGAATCCCTCGAACCATTATAAGTGATTGAGGTAAACACTTTTGTAACAAGTCTTTTGAGTTTTTAATGAAAAGCATGGAATTACACATAAAGTTTCCACCTCCTATCACCCTTAAACAAATGGTCAAGTTGAACTATCAAATAGATAAATCAAACAAATTTTGGAAAAATATCAACCCAAATCGCAAAGATTGGTCTCTTCGACTAACTGATGCACTTTGGGCATATCGAACTGCTTTCAAAATGTCTTTGAGAATGTCTCCATATCGTCTAGTTTATGGAAAAACTTGTCATTTTTCTCTATAACTTGAGCATAAGGCATATTGGGTTATTAAAGCATTCAACTCAAACCTTGAATATGCCAGTTATGAACATAAACTATAATTAAATGAATTTGAAGAGTTAGAAATGATTCATATGAGAATGCGAAAATTCTTAGAGCTAAAACTAAGACCTTTCATGATAGTCGAATTTCACGAAAATTATTTAAAATTAGTCAAAAAGTTTTACTTTATAATTCTCTTCTCCATTTATTTCCTGGAAAATTGAAATCCAAATGGAGTAGCCCATTTATTGTGAATTACCCATATGGAGCTGTTGCTATTGAGAATCCTATAGATAATGATGTATTTAAAGTAAATGGCCAACGTATGAAACTATTTTTTGGAGTGTTAAAATTTTCAAGAATCTATTTTCCTTTTAAACCCAGTATACTATGATTGATGTATTATAAGCTATTATTTTCTTTTATTTTCTTTTGTATTTGTCTAATTTCTATTTTTTCATGAGTTTTACATCATGTTTTTCTTTTAATCAGAGTCTTACACCCCGGTTAAATAGCGGATAATGGTACTCCATGACTCTAAGTCGGTTCTTTCAGTTTACTAACATTACTGATACCCTACAATCGAGTCATGGAAGAAACTCTTACAAAACTCTGAAATTATTTTCCTTTTATCCTTCAAAATAATCCGATGAAAATGTACAAAGCACGTATCGAAAGAATGAGGCTTTTTATGATCAATGATATTCCAAGTGATATTTGTTGGGTAATTAAAAAAAGGGTTCACTTAGCAGGTGATTCATCTAACTCCTCCATTTCTTACATGTCTGGTTTAAGGAAAACACATATGCTAAGAAACGAAGAGTTTATAAATGTGCACGTTAATAGTGTTTGACAATTGTGAAGACAAAATTCAATTCATTAGAGATGACTTGAGTAAGGAGTCTTTATATGATATATCATTGACTCTTGAGACACATCGTAATTGACATGTTCATCGAGTGATTCACAATTTACATGAACAATTTCAAAAGGAAAGACAAAAATAGAGTCTCAGGAATCTGACTTTAAAAAACTTTTTTTGCCAATTTGTAAGAAAATTGAATGAGAACCATATCTCTGACCCTAGAGGGTGTTAAAGCCGTTACTGGACGTAAAACCAGAGGAACGTGTGAGCCATAATCACAACTATCAGTACATATTATTTAAATCTATTGCTTTGATTTCCTTTACTTTAAATTACTGTTTTGATTTACTTTAATTTATTATTTTGATTTTTTTACTTTAATTTTACCGACAATGTCTAAACTTTTTTACTTTCACGATCTAGTTTACTATTCATCTGATAATTATCATTTTGCAAGTACTAGTGCTTTTATTACTCATTATTTTTTAGGATCCATAAATACAGCTTATCATTTATCTTTTCAATACATCCAAATAAGAGAGAGTAAAATTTGAAAAAAATTTAAGACGACGAGTCACTAATATCTGTGTATTTTATGGACCTAGCTCAGGTACTAAATGACCGGCGTAATCACCCGCATATAACGCAAGCGCACGTATCGTTCAAGTAGTATAAAAAGTATCGATCCCACGAGGACTTATTACCTAATCTATTAATATTATGAGGTCAAGTGATTACTAGTATCTAACATATTGTTTGATTGATTTGAAATGGCGATGATTCTAAATTTAAAAACAAGTAAATTAAATTGCGTAAAAGTAGGTTGAGAAAAATCCAAATTTATAAAACTATCTAGGGTTGTGAATTCTTCAAATATCATTTTAAAGATGAAGCAGTTATCTTAAGGTTGGGTAATATATTGATTTATTAACCTGGAACACTAAATTATGTAAAAGCCTATTCTGATGGTCAATTACAAATACCTAGTATAATCCAATTGAACTATATGTCTATGTCAACCAAATTACCTAGATTCATTAAGATTAAGTTCCAATTATGGCTACCCCGTCTGACAGGTATATTCCCATCCTGTAAGGAAATCTATTAAAGGGTTATCTATCCTCAAGGAAGATCGTGGGCTATTGAGTCTAAGGTCTTAAACTTAAAATCCTTATGTCTAGTACATTTTAAGTTTACCTAGTCAATTTTATTAGTGGCCAGTTAATAAAAGCATTAAGATTAATACTCAATAAATAAATTTTTATATTACCGAAACTATAATCTAACCCCTTATAAACCAGTGATATTAGATTGCATCACAATCCTAGATAACTAACTTAGTTACAACTCATAGCTAGGGCTGGTAAAAACTTAAAAGACATCAAATAAAATTACTAAAAAGTAAATGCTGAAAGATAAATGCAATAAAATAAAATGCTAAGGTAAAAGGAATTAACTTCTACTATTTACTATTTAGATATCTCCCATAATATAATATATATACTTGTGATAATTTTCCCAACCAGCCATATAGGCGGTAACCTGATTAAATCAAATTAAGTCCAACCAGCCATTAAGGCGGTAATATTTGTCCATAAACCAGCCATAAAAGGCGAAACCAAAATAAACCAGCCATAAAGGCGGAACCAAAATTAACCAGCCATAAAGGCGGAACCAAAATTAAATTATCAACCGACCAATCTGGCGGTATCCTTGATTAGTCAGGTTTAAACCAGATTAAAATTAATTACCAACCGACCAATCTGGCAGTATCTTTTTAAGTCAAATTTTAAATAGTTTATATATTATATTTAAGGGAGATTAATATAAATAGCAATAGTAAAAGAATTACCTTTCACCATAGCAGGGGGAAGTTACCTCATCATGGTAAATAGTAAAAACTGTAAAAATAAAGAAAGTAAATTACTATTATTACAAAACGTAATTAAAATTTAATTACAAAACTTAAATTAAGGAAACTAGAGAGAGAAATTCCCTATTTACATCAAAGAAATGAGAGAGAATGGTACATCTAAAACTAAAATTTCGAGCTCAATTTATAGGCGCAGATAGGCATCGGGCGTCGCGACGCCAATGGCTTTGGCGTCGCGACACCGGAACAGTGACACGTGTCACGTTCTAGTGATGACACGTGGCGATGATGTGGCAAGGCGGCTGGGAGCTCAATTATTATGCTGACGTGGCGGTGACGTGGTGACACATGGCGAAAGAAATTGTTGGCACCGTTGGATTACGACACGTGGCGACACGTGTCACGCTGTGATTGGCTGATGATGACTTGGCATGTTGACTCGGAAGACCTGCTGACGTGGATGATGACGTGCCTTGACGCGTGGCAGAGTTTACTCGTTGACCGGATGACATGGTGACACGTGGGATGACATATGGCAACACATGGTGATGGCGACTGTCAGGACCATAGGATGATGACACGTGGCACGACGCACGTTAGCAGATCAACTGTGATGGTGACACGTGGCACGGCGCACGTTAGCAAAGTCAAACTTCTCAAATTATGACTCGTTGACTCGGCACACGTTATCAGCTCTAGTGCACGTTAGGCTTCGCGACGCCAAGGGTTTGGGCGTCGCGACGCGCTGAAATTTACCATTTTGCCATTTTTTCCAATTTTCACTGTTTTGTACCAAATCACCTCCAAAATGTTCTGAAACTTTATTTATCTACAAAATAACACAAAACACATCGGAATATTCACAAAAATCAAGAAACTATACAAAATATTAGGTTAAATGAGTGGGAAATAGTGATATAATTACCACTCATCACACCCCCAAACCTAACATTTTGCTTGTCCCCGAGCAAAACATAGAGTAAAATAACTTAAACATCTTTAAAATAAAATTTAACTATGCCACTTTCGTAGGGATCACAGTTGCATTTAGCATATGCAACAAGCCTTTAAACCCATAGGTGTCCCTAGTGGACCAGTTGTAGTCTCGTGAGGGTTTACAGCAATGATACCCACAAACATTTTACAAAAGTAAAAAGGTAGTGAAACTAATGCACACAAAAGCAAAAAGACAAGCGAAAATAGTATAAAGAAGTTAGTGACTAATCAGGCGAAACTTCTACTCCAAGTTACTAATTGTTTTGTTTCGCTTCTAAATTACTGAATAAGTAAATTCTCCGATTATATTTACCATTCTCCATATACACAGCCAGCATAATATTAATCAACTCATTTTTGCCCACAACAGTCACAAGTATAGTTGATAAGAAAGTAATATTTTTGTCCTAAAGTTTTATCAGAATTCACACCTTTTTGCAGCAATGGAATAATTTTTCTGATTTTTTTCTGATTTTTTTTATTTATATACAATATCTTCCATCTATGTAACGAGTGTTGGGTCGGTGGCTCCCAAACCAGTTGGCTTTAGGGCACCAGGTGTTAAGACGCCCCTACGGACTTAATTACTCAAACTTTAGATATATATATATTTTTACAGTATCTTTGATCCATGTAGCGAGCTTTGGGCCAGTGACTCCCAAACCAGTTGGTTTTAGGGCACTAGGTGTTAAAACACCCTTACAGACTTAATAACTCGGATCTCAGATTTTTTTTTTTACTTCATTACTTTTTTAGATGCTTCCTCCAATTAAACTAGAGTACTGAATAGTACAAACTTTTCAATTACAGCTCATGTCCATATATTACTATACATGTTGATAATACCTGCCAACTGAGCATATGAAGATCCATTTTAGTCCGTATTATGGAGAATTTTACAAATTAAATAATTCAAAAGGAAATAAACAAAAATTAACTTGTTTCGAAATAGGTTTGAAATACATTTCAGGAGTGGAAATTCCTTACACAGCTATCTCTCACCAATTTCACCTTTTTAGTCAAAACACAAAAACGCAAAATATTTTTGTAATTTTTTAAAAATTTTCAATTTTTTTGTATTTTTCGAAAAATTTTAGACTAAAAATAAAAGCAACACACAAACTAAAAAATAAGGTACTAACTAATTCCCTCCCCCAAACCTAAATGAGACATTGTCCCCAATGTCTTAGACAGTAGAAGAAGAGTTTAGAAGATAATACTTGGTTAGCTGAAATTCTACAGGAAATTAAAGGTTAAGATCCAAATTAATCCGAAGCCTCTTACCACGATCGTCCTCAGACCAATTTATCTTTGAAAGGATAGGGTCAACTTGTGGTTCATAGGCTATGAGTTGGTCTATTAGATCCGGAGCAGTTCTGGCAGTAAAGAGGAGTTCTTTCATAGGTTTTGACACGAACCCATTTCTCCGGGCATCATCAAGAAACACACAAAGAAAATCATAAAATCCTTCAACGTTGAGCAGTCCAAGCGGTTTCTGGTGTATGTTCAGGTTCGCCTAAGATAGCACAATAAAAATTTCCTCCAATGTACCCAAGCCACCTGGCAAAGCAATAAAAGCATCAGCACGATTAATCATTTCTACCAGTCGTTCAGACATACCTGGCACGATCAGTTCCTCTCCGTTTGATGGTTCAATAAGATTTGCCTCTGCCAAGGGTTTTGGAATGATTCCCAAAACGTGACTGCCTCCTTCCTGTACAGCCTTTGAAACGATCCTCATTAGTCCAAGATTGCCTCCACCATATATTAAGTGCATATTTCTTGCAGCTAAGACTCGACCCAATTCATGTGCTGCTTCTACGTATTGTGGCTTAACACCAACACTACTATCGCAAAACACACAGATATTTTCAACTCGTCTTCTTGAAGTGGCTTCCATGTTTCACTCTGGATGTCTTCAAAAGTGCAATGGTGAGTTGAATTTATAACACCTGAAAAGGGTGAGTAAAATAATAGCACTAGTACCTGCCAAATGACAATTATTAGTTAAACAAATCGTGATAGTCAAAAAGGTGTGGATCCTGTCGGAGAAAATAAAAGAAAACAACAAAACAAATCACAATTATTAGAAAAAGACAAAGAGATATAATATTTACAAAAATTTACAACTTGATTGACGTCTATGCGTCAGGGACAAGCTTCCCATCCAATTTTCTTATAAATTGGCAAACATGGTCTTTTTGAGTCATATTCCCAAGACTTAACTGTTGTCTTTCTTTTTGGAATAGTGTATGTAATCTGCGAATGGTTATATGAACATATCTACTGATGCGTCTCAAGAGTTGAAGATATATCATCTAAAGACTCCTTACTCAAGCCATCCCTAATGAATTTAATTTTATCTTCGCAATTATCAGACACAATTCCTAAAGAACGACAATGAGTATTGCAATTCCAGCGTGCATATTTATAACAAACACCCATTTTCTTAGCTCTACGTTTCTTAGCATAGGTGCTTCTTCTAAAACCAGGTAAATAAGAATTACAAGACTCAGAATACTCACCTGCTAATCGGACTCGTGCTTCGATTACCCAACGAATATCATTAGGAACACCATGGATTGTCAGTATCCTCATCCGTTCCAAGCGAGCTTTGTAGACTTTCATCAGAGATTTTTGAGGGAGAGAAGGAAATTTCTTGTGAAGATTTACGAGAATTTCTTCCATCATGAAATGTCTTAATCTGTAAAAACTAAACACATAAAATTAAATCACACCAAATCACAATATATACACAAATTGCATGGGTTTCCTCCCTGCGAGCGCTAAGTTTAAAGTCGTCAGCTAGACTTTACTTCTCGATCGTTAGGCTGGATCTGAAAGTGTGACACTTTCTTTTTGTCGCTCAAATGATTCTCCCCAGTAGTGTTTGACACCATGACTATTAACCTTGAATGTGTTGTTGGTGTTAGGATCCAGTAACTCAACAGCTCCATAAGGTAAAACCTGAGTGATCACAAATGGACCTGACCACATAGATTTCAAATTTCCAGGGAAAAGTTTCAACCTCGAGTTGTACAACAACACCTGCTGTTTTGGTTCCAACTGTCTATGCACTATTTTTCGATCATGCCATTTCTTGGTCTTTTCCTTATATAATTTGGCATTCTCATAAGCCTGTAGGCGAAATTCCTTCAATTCATTAAGTTGGTGCGCCTTGTGCTCAAGATCAACTGGCAGATGGCACGCTTTCCCAAACACCAATCGATATGGGGACATACCAATGGGTGTCTTGTAAGCTGTCCGGTAGGCCCATAATGCATCATCTAGTTTTGTTGACCAGTCCCTCCTTGTTGATCCAACGGCTCTTTCTAGGATTCTTTTTATTTCCCTGTTTGAAAATTCAACCTATCCATTTGACTGTGGATGATAGGATGTGGCAACCTTGTGAGTAACTCCGTATTTGGATATGAGTGCATCAAAATATCTGTTGCAGAAATGAGAGCTACCATCGCTGATAATTGCCCGAGGTGTTCCGAATCGAGTGAAAATGTTCTTTTTAAGGAATTTGATCACCACTTTTGAATCATTGGATGGTAGTGCAATTGCTTCAACCCATTTGGAAACATAGTCAACAACAACCCGGATGTACAAGTTTCCGAATGATGGAACAAAAGGTCCCATGAAATCAATTCCCCATACATCGAATATTTCCACTTCCAGAATATTTTGCAACGATCCTTCTTTTCTCCTCGAAATATTCCCCATTCTCTGGCACCTGTCACATTGAAAAGCAAAAAGATAAGTATCTTTAAAAAGAGTGGGCTAGAACAAACCTGATTGTAGGACTTTGGCTGCAGTTTTATTCCCGCTGAAGTATCCGCCATATGGTGATGAATGAAAATGCTGCAGAACACTGTTGACCTCCTCATGTGGAACGCATCATCTCAGTAGTTGATCAGCACACCGTTTGAACAGGTACAGCTCGTCCTAGACATAGTGCTTGACTTCTTTGAAGAATTTCTTTCGTTGCTGAGTTGTCCATTCCAACGGCCATTTTCCTGACACTATGTAGTTGACAAAGTCAGCATACCAAGGGACTTCCTACTGTTTTATGGCAAACAACTGTTCATCTGGAAAAGTTTCTTTGATTGACAGTTCTTTGCCAGCTGTGTCTCCATTGTCGAGCCTCGATAGATGATCTGCCACCTGGTTCTCTGTCCCTTTCCTATCTCTGATCTCCACGTCGAATTCTTGCAGAAGAAGTATCCAACGGATCAATCTGGGTTTGGCGTCTTTCTTCGCGATCAGATATTTGATTGCCGAATAATCTGTGTAGACCACCACTTTGGGACCCAACAGATAAAAGCAGAATTTGTCAAAAGCGAACACAACTATGAGCAACTCCTTTTCAGTGGTTGTCTAGTTGAGTTGAGCTTCATTCAAAGTTCTGCTGGAGTAGTAAATGGTGCGGAAAATCTTTGCTTTGCGTTTTCCCAAAACTGCACCTATAGTAAAATCACTAACATCACACATTACCTCAAATGGAAGGGTCCAATCTGGTGCAACTATGATGGGGGCAGAGACCAGCTTCTGTTTTAATATTTCAAAGGGTTCATGGCATTCTTTGGTGAAGTTGAAAGGCACATCCTTCTCCAGAAGATTGCAAAGAGGTTTTTCAATTTTGGAAAAGTCTTTGATAAATCTCCTGTAAAAACCTACATGTCCAAGAAAACTTTGATTACCTTTTACGGATGTTGGTGGAGGTAGTTTCTCAATTGTCTCGATCTTTGCTTTATCTACCTCGATTCCCTTTTGTGAGATCCGGTGTCCAAGAACAATGCCTTCATGCACCATAAAGTGGCATTTCTCCCAGTTGAGTACCATGTTCGTATCTTCGCACCTTTGTAACACATGTTCCAAATTTTGCAAACAATGATCAAATGAATCTCCAAATACTGAAAAGTCATCCATGAAAACCTCCATACTCTGCTCCAGCATGTCTAAGAAAATGGCCATCATGCAACGCTGAAATGTGGCAGGGGCATTACATAGTCCAAATGGCATCCTGCGGAAAGCAAAAGTACCATAAGGACATGTAAATGTGGTTTTCTCCTGATTTTCTGGGGCGATGGAAATCTGATTGTATCCTGAATATCCGTCCAGAAAGCAATAGAACTCATGTCCCGCCAGTCTGTCTAACATCTGATCAATAAATGGCAGCGGAAAATGGTCTTTTCTCGTGCCTTTGTTCAGTTTTCGGTAATCCATGCATACTCTCCATCCAGTCACCGTTCTTGTCGGAATCAACTCGTTCTTTTCATTAGTGATAATTGTAATTCCTCATTTCTTCGGCACACACTGTATAGGACTCACCCAATTACTGTCTGAGATGGGGTAAATGATGCCAGCATCCAACCATTTGATGATTTCTTTCTTCACGACTTCCTTCATGATTGGATTGAGTCTCCGTTGATGCTCCACTGTGGGTTTGTACTCATCGTTCATCAAGATTTTATGCATGCAAAATAATGGACTAATGCCTCGAATGTCTGCTATAGTCCAGCTAATGGCTTTCTTGTGCTCTCGTAACACTCTCAGCAATTTTTCTTCTTGCTCCAAAGTTAGCGAAGATGAAATAATAACAGGTAATTCAGAATCTTGCTGCACGAAGGATGTGATGTCATTCCTCAACTTTGCAGTTCTGGCCGGTGGAAAGTATTTTGCCAGGAATTTGGTGGCTAGAGTGTTCCAAGTTGTGATGGATCCAGCTGGTAGTGAATGTAGCCAAGCTTTTGCTCTGTCTTTCAAGGAATATGGGAAAACTCATTATCTCATAGCTTCTTCAGCTCCTCGGTTGTAATTGAAAGTGCCGCAAACTTCCAGGAAGTTGCTGATGTGGGCATTAGGATCTTCAATTGCATTCCCCCCAAAACTGAACTGACTGCCGAATCATCTGAATGCAAGTTTTGATGTCACCTGCATTTGCCGATAAGGGAGGAAGTACAATACATGAAATGAGGCCATCTACCACCGGAATGGTTCTGTCTCGAATGGGAATTAGTGGTGCAACCTCCAAAGGTTCAGATTCCATGTTAACGATTGCTTCTTGGCCTTCCCGCATTTCCCTTCTCAATTGTCTGATGGTTCTTTCAATCTCTGGGTCAAGCGGTCGGATTTCAAAGCTTCTGGTTCGTCTCATGAAGTGTCTGAGAACCTGAAACACAATAAAACAAAAACAATAAGTAAAAAGAAAAATTAGATATAAGTAACGAATTTAACCTCAAAACTAATAATGAAAGATAAATAAGTCCCCGGCAACGACGCCAAAAACTTGACCAGCATAATCACACGTGTATAACGCAAGCGCACGTATCGTTCAAGTAGTATAAAAAGTATCGATCCCACGAGGACTTAATACCTAATCTATTAATATTATGAGGTCAAGTGATTACTAGTATCTAACAGGTTGTTTGATTGATTTGAAATGGCGATGATTCTAAATTTAAAACAAGTAAATAATATTACGTAAAAGTAGGTTGAGAAAAATCCAAATTTATAAAACTATCTAGGGTTCTGATTTCTTCAAATATCATTTTAAAGATGAAGCGGTTATATTAAGGTTGGGTAATATATTGATTTATTAACCTGGAACACTAAATTATGTAAAAGCCTCTTCCGATGGTCAATTACAAATACCTAGTATAATCCAATTGAACCATATGTCTATGTCAACCAAATTACCTAGATTCATTAAGATTAAGTTCCAATTATGGCTACCCCGCCTGACAGGTATATTCCTATCTTGTAAGGAAATCTATTAAAGGATTATATATCCTCAAGGATGATCGTGGGCTATGGAGTCTAAGGTCTTAAACTTAAAATCCCTATGTCTAGTACATTTTAAGTTTACCTAGTCAATTTTATTAGTGGCCAGTTAATAAAAAGCATTAAGATTAATACTCAATAAATAAATCTTTATATTACCCAAACTATAATCTAACCCCTTATAAACCAGTGATATTAGATTTCATCACAACCCTAGATAGCTAACTTAGTTACAACTCATAGCTAGGGCTGGTAAAAACTTAGAAGACATAAAATAAAATTACTAAAAGTAAATGCTGAAAGATAAATGCAGTAAAATAAAATGCTAAGGTAAAAGGAATTAACTTCTACTATTTACTATTTAGATATCTCCCATAATATAATATATATATACTTGTGATAATTTTCCCAACCAGCCATATAGGCAGTAACCTGATTAAATCAAATTAAGTCCAACCAGCCATTAAGGCTGTAATATTTGTCCATAAACCAGCCTTAAAGGCGGAACCAAAATAAACCAGCCATAAAGGCGGAACCAAAATTAACCAGCCATAAAGGTGGAACCAAAATTAAATTACCAACCGACCAATCTGGCGGTATCCTTTTTAAGTCAAATTTTAAATAGTTTATATATTATATTTAAGGGTGATTAATATAAATAGCAATAGTAAAAGAATTACATTTCACCCTAGCAGGGGGAAGTTACCTCATCATGGTAAATAGTAAAAACTGTAAAAATAAAGAAAGTAAATTTCCATTATTACAAAACGTAATTAAAATTTAATTACAAAACTTAAATTAAAGAAACTAGAGAGAGAAACTATCTATTTACATCAAAGAAATGAGAGAGAATATTACATCTAAAACTGAAATTTCGAGCTTAATATATAGGCGCGGATAGGCATCAGGCGTCACGATGCCAAGGGCTTTGGCGTCGCGACGCCGGAACAGTGACATGTGTCACGTTCTAATGATGACATGTGGCGATGACGTGGCAAGGCAGCTGAGAGCTCAATTATTATGCTGACGTGGCGACACGTGGCGAAAGCAGTTGTCGGCACCGTAGGATTACGACACGTGGCGACACGTGTCACGCTGTGATTGGCTGATGATGATGTGGCATGTTGACTCGGTTGACTTGCTGACGTGGATGATGACGTGGCTTGACGCGTGGCAGAGTTGACTCGTTGACCGGATGATGTGGCGACACGTGGGATGACACGTGGCAACACGTGGCGATGGCGACTGTCGTGTTGGGTTTCAATCAAGTCCCAAAGATCATTTATGAAGCATAAAACGAGTTGAATACATATCAAAGGAAGTGCGGAATAACTCACATTGATCGGTTGGATGCTCCGAAGGAAAAAATCGAACTGCTCTATCTCCTTGCTCGGCAATGGCAGCTCGGTGATGGACTGAGCAGTGGCTCTCACGGCAGTGGGTGGATCTCCTCCATGAAGATTCGGCCATGGACTCCATTAAAGCTCCAAGCTTTGTTGATAATCTTCCATGCTCACGAACTCACTTCCCTATCACCTTAGGATGGACTCATGGAGTGCTAGCTCTCTTGTATTTTGCCACAAAATACTCACTGGTTTCTCCTCTGTGTCACGGTAATAAGCAACAAAAAAATGGAGAGAAGATGCGTAGGAGAGAAGAAGGTTTTTGGCTCCAAAAAGACCTAAACCCGTGAAGAGTGAGAGGGAAATAAAAAATTGTAATAGATTTATATTTTCCAAAAATAATAAATCATTTACCATTTTTTTTAATTTCTAAAAGACAAGCATTAAATGCTTTCTTTCATCTCTCATCAACTCACATCAATCACTCAAATGTCACATCACTCAAAGTGACATGTGATTTGACGCTTGATGTGACTTGCGATTTGACGCTTGATTTGACTTGCGTGCCGCACTCGAATTCGAAATGCGAATGCGCTCGCAAACAATCCCGGGCTCGGGTTCACTAATTCCAAATTTACGAATTTTCTGTTGCGTCGTAATTAAATGATTACGCCTAGCGAAATCACTATTCACGTCGCTAACGAATTAATTCTAAATTAATTCGTTCTCCGAATTAAAATCCAATTTTAATTCCGCGTCGAAATCCAATTTCGTATAATATATCAAATATATTATTTATCGATTAATTCCAAATTAATCGTTTTCTCTATTAATTGATATTTTATCTCAGATAAAATATCTCCGTAATTAATCCTAGATTAATTTTCTCTCTCATTGAATTAATCCCAGATTAATTAAAGTGCGAGTCATACGTCATCGGTGAATCTTTGGGAAGCGATCCATGAAATCCCCGGATATGTTGGCAGTAAATCGGGTCGTCGGACTATCCGAACACGTAAGTACCTCGTACTACGTTTATACCGATTTACAAGACAAGGTTGGCCTCTAGCAAAGCGCCATGCCTACCCAATTCTCCGGAAACATGCTTACTGGAATAAGTGATCTATATCAGGCGTAGTATACGTGGTATTGCGTATTTCGATCCAGTATCGGATGATCGCGTGCTAGGCCTGGGGCTGGAATCGTGTCTGCCCCGTACGAAGCACATGTCGGATCTCTGGTAATTAGTCTCTATATCGGATAAACATGACCTTGTCATTTTATCCCGATGACTGACTAGCAGTAACTAAAGAACCAGACCGTATCCTACGTGACCATCAACTCCATATGACTGGAGTGACACTTCCGTCTTGACATCACACCTAACACACTACGATTCTCAATATACCCAATATTGGCGTACACAGAACCGGTTAAAGCCCTGGACGACCTCAACCAAAGTATATTGATTGTCGCAAGTATTAGCGGTGCAAGTCTCAGGTTAAGACCAAATACACCTACCTTGATTTCGGACTTCCATAGACACATAGTCATACTACCAATGGAATTCCGAAGGGGTCTATCCAGAGCGATGCTGGTTCCCGTACCATCGGTAAAACACAACCTCCTACCGTACTTGCATAAGTATCCAATACTTAAATATATGAGAACTATGTCTGTTATGCCCTCACAACGTGCACAAGTGCAATACTAGTCTTTTACGTATCACCGATGTCCAATCTCGATAATACTCTGACTAGGGATATTTAATGATTAATCCTTCGTGGACTGATACTGTCTCATATCATTCTCAATCCAGGAACTAATCATAGGGACCTCCTATCATTTATATATCTAAGGTGATCTAATCACAAATGATAAGAGTGCAATCTCCTTTGTCACATAGTTAATTTGTACAACAACACCATGAACTGTACAAATAGTGACGCTATGGGTCATAATTGTCCAACAATCTCCCACTTGGCCTATAGCCAGTCACTCGAGTGTCTACCACCCGAACTATGTACGGTTCACTCAAATTACTGAGAAAAAGTTTTCGTCAGCGGATTTTCATGATTATCATCTGATACGATTTATTCGATCATCACATCGCCATGATGTATGATCTGAACGAATCAGATGATTATCGAAGTATTTATCTGGATCGTTGATGAGACCATTAATTCTTTAGGATGTACTGAAACCTAGTTCAGCTGCTAAAAGAACTATATCTAATCTAATTAGATATTTATCGACCCCAGAAGGCTTCTATTGCTGCCTCAGCTGCAACAATACTCTGAATTTGTTGTTTATTCGGTAACAGTATCTTGCTTGGAAGATTTCCAGCTCACTGTACCGTTATTCAAACTATATAGTACCGATTTTATCGGTTAGGAAACTTGCGGTAGTGATCCTAGTCACTTCAAGTTCTCATTCTCCTAAGATTAAGATAGCATCCTTAGATCTCTAAGATACTAACGGATGTTCTTAATATCAATTCAGTGACTATCACTTGGATTGGCCCATTTGTGAATCATATGCTCAAAGCGTATGAGACACCAGGTCACATACATTTTTCAATGTATGATTCTCGGAGAGTTTTATAAAAGCCAAGCTTTCACCGATTGTTATTTATGGGAATATCATTTCCAAGAAATGACATGTCATCATTATTTATATAGGACAGCCACTGTCAGTGCGCTCCCACTAACCCTCTTATATACACAAGAATCCTTTTCGTTTTGAATTAAATCATAAACCATTATGATTACATCAAAACGATAATTCCTAGAACCAATGCTTGCTTTAATCCAAACATGGATCGAATAACCCGCAAACCTTGTTTGCTAGTATTGGTAGGACAAAATCGTCAGGATGTTGCAAACATCCTCCAAAAGGTTTCATTTTCAGGAAAGCGATTTTCCGTCCAGCTGTCATATTTCATAAATGAAACATGCAGCTTTAGCAAGCATTATCCAAATGGATTTACCATGGCAACATTTAAAAGGTTGAATCGTAATCAACACAATGTTGATAACGATACCTTTCCGTTGAAAGCCTAGCTTTACACGTTGGTACGTTGCCATCCATGTACGTCTTCCTTGAAGACTTATAAAGTACCAGTAGGCACAATGTCTTGCGGTACGTCAACTAGTGTCCAAACATAGTTGATATACATGGAATCCATTTCGGAATCATGACACTTTGTCATAATTGGGAGTCGATACCTTGTATCACTTTCTCATACGTAGTCAGTTGGTATACCTCAAAAGATCGACATCTTTACAAGGTGAGATCAGAAACCCATACCCCAGGTTGTTTTCTGACTCTCTCCGACTTACGCGGTTCTTGTGTATTCGAAGATTAATGGTAATAGTTGCATCCTTGATGAACTATTTATGTTCCATTAGGATTTGATGCCTAGAATAGTATTACTCCGATTTGCATCGAGTTTTACTATCCTCCCACTTACCACTGCATATCGGTATTCCTCTTAGGAAAACCACATGGCGAGCAACAATTACATTGTTCTCTAGTGAGTTGTATAAATACAATACATATGGTATCTCTATGATAACCTACAATTGGCACTTATCCAATTTGGGTTTTAGTTTGGTATCATCCAAACATATGCTCAGCATACCCAAATTTTCAGGAATGTGAAACCCGGTTTCTTTTCTGTTCATATCTAATATGAAATCTGTCAAACAGATTTTAATGGGACCTTATTCTAAATAAGTTCCGCACTGTTAATGCTTATCCGTTGAAGGAAATGGTAGCTCATAGCGACTCATGATTAACCTAATCATGTCTAACAAAATTCGGTTACTCATTTCGGACACACCGTCAAATTGACGTGTTCCGTGAGAGTCCTCTTTTGAAAGAATACTTTACTCTTTCAAGTATTTTAGAAAATTATTGCTTAAGTAATTTCCATTACGGTCTTACCGTAACGGTTTAATACTTAGCCGATCTGTTTGTCTATTTCGTGTCGAAACTGTAAAAGTTTCCGATTTGTGTTCTTCAAAAGAAACACATAACCATTACGCGATGCCACATCCGTATAGGTCACGAAATATTCATATCCACATCTAGCCTAGCTCGACATAGGCCCACTTGCTTCACTATGAACTAGGGCTAACAAGTCGGTGGCATTTGCACTTTTACCAAGTAAATAGTATTTTAGGCACTTTGCCCAATAAACTAGATTCGTAGACTTTATTTGATTGGAATCAAATCAGTCCTGGTACCCGCTCTTCAAAAGTGCGGATATACGATTCTTGTTTAATGTGTCCCAGACAACATTGCCACTTTAAGTTTCAACTGATCAAATCAGTTTGAGCTATTTGTTTATCATTATATACGTGTGAGATTTATTTATATTCTAAATATAAATTCTGTTGTTCACATCTAATGTGTTTATCTTAATATCATCTTTATATAATAAAACACTTTAGTGTTCTAAAATATAAGGTTCAATCCGCAACGGATTAAACACTGATATAAAGATAATGTTCATATTCAAACTAGTTACATTATAACAGTTTCCTAATTTACGTAAATACCCAAATGGTAGTTCCTAAACTTAGGTATCTACGGTCAAAACAGTGACTTTCGTCCCGTTTCCGATTCGCAGATTAATCTCTATTGAAGTCAGTATCCTGTTCAAAAAAGATTCTAAACATCAATACATATTTATGTACCACACTAAGTATTTAAATCTAATTTTAATACTAGTAGTGAACATAATTATGACAAACATATTTGAAGTCAGAGCCTTGCTCGTCTTCAATTCCTTCTTGGGATATGTCCTTTTATCTTCCCAAAAGACTATAATGATTTACCTTCGCCCTTTTTCAATATTTCAGAAGCCTTTGGCCAAGCCTCGGGTTTCTAGAATATCGAAGTAAGGTGCGCCTTGCGCTACTTGCCTAATTGCAAACTTTGACTTTATCTCCTTGAGAATAGTCATTAACTCTCCAAGAGTTTATTATTGCAATTTGTTTACTTCTAAAATCTAAGTATAGATTTATGAAGATCCTTCAATTTCAATATTATACTTTAAGAATCTAATTCTTAGTTCTGATAAAGAAATTAAGGAGTCTATATGACAAGTATAATGGATTAAGCACTAAAGTTATCATTACATGAATATTCCAAATATCATGTTCCACTTATTAGCATAACTCCAGACTTAGGCCTAATATGTTATTTTATCAAATAAACTAACTTATTATATTTCCAGGACCATCCTGAAATATTATTCCCAATTAGAAAAATTAAGTCATTTAAATACATTTTCCCTAGGATTATGTTTTAAATGCTAATCTTCATTTTATCTTGATTCTAATAGTCCAACTATTTAATCAACGATTTGTGGTACTATGTATTATATGATTATTATAGTCCAACTATACAATCAAATATAATTTAAATTAATTAACCTCAATTACATTGATTACTATAATCCAATTATAAAATCAACTGTAAATCGAAATTAATTAATTCAAATATATTGATTACTATAATCCAATTATATAATCAACTATAATACAGTCCAACTGCTTATTAAAATAACAATTTAAATATTAGTCCAACTAACATTTAATGATTTGACGAAATATTGTGATTAAGCGCGTATGGCGAGTAATTGAACGAATATTGCAAATTCAATTCTTGCCTCCCACTTTTTTTCGGCGAGCCTTCAACCCTCTGTCGAGTACTCGGGAAACCGTGTTTCCTAGTGGGCTAGGATCCCGTTAAATATCACATAATCTTGACTTTGGCCAACAAATTGTATGATAATTAACTAGGTAGATCTCTAAGATCGATTGGATCCAATCCAATTCCTAGATCCGGTAGGGGGACATCCAAGTCCGAAACATATATCTTATATATGCCAATACATCCAATGTATTACCTAACCTTTTTCCTCCGAATCAACTAAGCCTTGTCTTTGGCACAACAAACTTAGTGATCCCAGTCAAGCGCGACCCATTGACCATGGAAAGCTTTGTAATCAATGTCGATGGATAATAAGTGGTCTTGACTTTGGCCAAAAAATCACAACTTGGACAAGAGACCAATATAGAACAAAGCCTTCGTGATTCAAACACATCTTTGACAGACAAAGGCCTTGACTTTGGCCAACAAACCAATGCAGTCTCGGATCTTGAGTGAGAATCACTCAATGGAAGGAAAGACGCTTAATGTTGAGCGAGGGTTTTTCGCGTGCAAATTGGCAACCAATTTATTATCTTTGTTAAGGTCTCATCATCATACAGCCTTAAAAATGCATTCTAAACACATAATAAAACGTATATGTAAAATAATAATGATATGCGGATGGATATTTTACATTGATCCTAGATCAAATCTCTCTCTTTCTCTCTCCAGCTAGCACTTGTATTTACTTCTACCCATTACACTACACTTCTAAAGAAACCTCATTTACATTGAGGGGAATAGGTGAGAAGAGAATACAAAGAAATAGGAGATAAGGCTGGACTCGCAGGTCCAATTAATAAATCAAATTTATTACAATTTCCAAAATTGCCCCACCCGACTAATATCCATCCAATATACATTATTAATGCATCACAGCCATGTATTCACACAAGCATGTTATCAATCAATCTAATCAAATTAATTAATCTGATAATTAGTGATCATCCAATGTTCAAACAAAGATTTGATTTTGTTCGAGTCAAACTCGTATTGCGAACACGTACTCAAAGTACGAATTCTCGAATTAAATTAAATTACATAATTAAATCCAATTTAATACGCATTTAATTCTAATTCATTATTAATTCCAAATTAAATATTACACTTTATAAAATAAACCTTTACGACTTAAATTCTGAATTTAATCGTTATGGGTCTCAAAGCCCGATTAATATCCAATATTAATTTAATTAAAGTCCAATGGGTTTTTAATTAATTTCTTGGGCGTGGACTTTTGGTCAACTCGGGTCAAATCGAATAACCAAAATCCAATCCGGGAGTTACCCCATAAGCCCATAAATTAATTTAGGCCCATTAGGCCCAATTAAACTTTAAAGGTTCATTAGTCGAATTTGGGCCTTTTGGATGCGGTTTTGGGCCTAATTGGATCCAAACAATTTTGCCTAAACCCAACTTTGTACAACAAAGCCCAACAAGCCAATAACAACTTTAAAAGCCCAAATCCAATTTTAAGCCCAATAATTAAATTATAAAAATCCAATTTTACAATTCAATTAACCTAAAAGCATAAAGATTATTATTACCCAAATCAAAGTTTCCAAAACATCAAATTGTCCAATTAATCATGCTTATCATCAATGAATCATGTCCAACATAATTTGACAAAAATCAAACCCAATTACATGCTTCAAGTGTCTCGGCCAAGAGGGGAAATTATGCCCAAATCAAATTCAATCCAATTGAACCCAATCAAACATAAAATCAACATCCCCTAATGATTTCCAAGTCATCCAATGAATAAAAAATCAAAATCCAAGACATTAGGGAGCTAACCAAATTAGGCCACAATGAAAAAATTGGGGAAAATCAATCCAATTAATTTTCAACAAATTGATTACATATAACTCTAAGTTATCCATAAACAAGCATACTTAAACAAACAATTTGCCAAAATCATGCTTAAATCAAAAAGCCCCAAATTGAGCTAAGAACCCTAATTTCGTTTTATGCACAAATGGCTCAAGATACCATTTTTGGGTTTCAATCAAGTCCCAAGGATCATTTATGAAGTATAAAAAGAGTTGAATACATATCAAATGAGGTGTGGAATAACTCACATTGATCGGTTGCTTGCTCTGAAGGCAAAAACCGAACTGCTCTCTCTCCTTGCTCGGCAATGGCAGCTCGGTGGTGGACTGAGCAGTGGCTCTCACGGTAGTGGGTGGATCTCCTCCATGAAGATTCGGCCATGGACTCCATTAAAGCTCCAAGCTTGTTGATAATCTTCCATGCTCACAAAACTCACTTCCCTATCACCTTAGGATGGACTCATGGAGTGTTAGCTCTCTTGTATTTTGCCACAAAATACTCACTGGTTTCTCCTCTGTGTCACGGTAATGAGCAGCAGAAAAAAGGAGAGGAAGAGGCGTGAGAGAGAGAGAGAGGTTTTTGGCTCCAAAAAGACCTAAAACCGTGAAGAGTGAGAGGGAAATAAAAAATGTAATAGATTTATATTTTCCAAAAATAATAAATCATTTACCACTTTTTTAATTCTCTAAAAGACAAGTGAATGCTTTCTTTCATCTCTCATTAACTCACATCAATCACTCAAATGTCACATCACTCAAAGTGACATGTGATTTGACGCTTGATGTGACTTGCGATTTGACGCTTGATTTGAGTTGCGTGCCGCACTCGAATTCGAAATGCCAATGCGCTCGCAAACAATCCCGGGCTCGGGTTCGCTAATTCCAAATTAACGAATTTTCCGTTGCGTCGTAATTAAATGATTACGCCTAGCGAAATCATTATTCATGTCGCTAATGAAATAATTCTAAATTATTCGTTCGCCCGAATTAAAATCCAATTTTCATTCCGCGTCGAAATCCAATTTCGTATAATATATCAAATATATTATTTTATCGATTAATTCCAAATTAATCGTTTTCTCTCTTTAATTGATATTTTATCCTAGATAAAATATCTCCGTAATTAATCCCAGATTAATTTTCTCTCATTGAATTAATCCCAGATTAATTAAAGTGCGAGTCATACGTCATCGGTGAATCTTGGGAAGCGACCATGAGATCCCCGGATATGTTTGCAGTAAATCGGGTCGTCGACTATCCAAACACGTAAGTACCTCGTACTAGGTTTATACCGATTTACAAGACAATGTTGGCCTCTAGCAAAGCGCCATGCCTACCCAATTCTCCGGAAACATGCTTACTGAATAAGCGATCTATATCAGGCGTAGTATACGTGGTATTGCGTATTTCGATCCAGTATCGGATGATCACGTGCTAGGCCTGGGGCTGGAATCGTTTCTGCCCCATACGAAGCACATGTCGGATCTCTGGTAACTAGTCTCTATATCGGATAAACATGACCTTGTCATTTTATCCGATGACTGCAGTACTAAGAGAACCAGTACCGTATCCTACGTGACCATCAACTCCATATGACTGGAGTGACACTTCCGTCTTGACATCACACCCAACACACTACGATTCTCAATATACCCAATATTGGCGTACACAGAACCGGTTAAAGCCCTGGACGACCTCAACCAAAGTATATTGATTGTAGCAAGTATTAGCGGTGCAAGTCTCAGGTTAAGACCAAATACACCTACCCTGATTTCGGACTTCCATAGACACATAGTCATACTACCAATGGAATTCCGAGGGGGTCTATCCAGAGCGAAGCTGTTTCCCATACCATCGGTAAAACACAACCTCCTACCGCACTTGCATAAGTATCCAATACTTAAATATATGAGAACTATGCTCGTTATGCTCTCACAACGTGCACAAGTGCAATACTAGTTTTTACGTATCACCGATATCCAATCTCGATAATACTCTGACTAGGGATATTTAATGATTAATCCTTCGTGGACTGATACTGTCTCATATCATTCTCAATCCAAGAACTAATCATAGGGACCTCCTATCATTTAAATATCTAAGGTGATCTAATCACAAATGATAAGAGTGCAATCTCCTTTGTCACATAGTTAATTTGTACAATAACACCATGATCTGTACAAATAGTGACGCTATGGGTCATAATTGTCCAACATGTCGGCACCGTAGGATGATGACACATGGCACAGCGCACGTTAGCAGATCGGCTGTGGTGGTGACACGTGGCACGGCGCACGTTAGCAAAGTCAAACTTCTCAAATTCTGACTCGTTGACCCGGTGCATGTTAGCAGCTCTGGTGCACGTTAGGCGTCGCGACGCCAAGGGTTTGGGTGTCGCGACGCGCTGAAATTTACCATTTTGCCCTTTTTTTCCAATTTTCACTGTTTTGCTCCAAATCACCTCCAGAATGTTCTGAAACTTTATTTATCTACAAAATAACACAAAACTCATCAAAATATTCACAAAACTCAAGAAACTATACAAAATATTATGTTAAATGAGTGGGAAATAGTGATATAAATACCACTCATCACTAAACCAGAATTGTTAAGGCTGTTATATTTTTGTAAAAGAATTTGGTAGAGTTATAAAAGAAATAAACATGCACTTAGTATATGGCGGTGACAATCTTGGATTGATGGGATGTGTTTCAAAGGCCGTACAAGAAAGAGGTAGTCAAGTTTTAAGAATCATCTCAAAAACTTTGGTAGACAGAAATCTCATCGGAAAATCAAATGGAGAAGAATACATTGTCTCAGGTATATATGAAAGACTCACTGAAATGATTAATCATGCTGACGCTTTTATTGCTTTACCAGGTGGGCTGGGTACGTGGGAAGAAATATTCACAGTTTCTTCATGGGCAAATTTGAACATTCACAGAAAACCCATTGGATTACTTAATGTAGATCATTTTTTTCTATTTTCTTTTAGTATTTCTTGAGGTAGCTAAAATAAACGGATTCATTTCGAAACTGGCAAAAGATATCATCATAACTGTAAGAAAAGTTAATGAATGAATTGACCAAATTTTAGCTTATGAACCAAAAATCGACCCAATTCTTTCCAAGTTGGACTGGTCAGATAACGATTGTGGCGAAAAGCGTAGAATGGACTTGAATCTTAATTCGTAACTTTTTTTTGGGTTAAATACTAATGTTGTTGAGTCAATTGTCTTTTCCACACTAACTAGATGATGTCTTCTAAACTCTACTTCTTCTTATTCAGACATTGAGGACAATGTATCAATTTGGTTGGGAGAGTGGATAGTTGACTAGATAATTTTCATATTTTTGTGTTTTCCTTTTTTATAAAAAATATATATTTAATTTTTTGTTGTTATTTTTTAAAAAATAAATCTGTTGTTTTTGTTTTGTGTAAAAAATTTATTTTGTGTTGATTTTGTTTTGCCTTTTTATTCAAAAAAAAAAAACAATTACACACAAACCAACAATAAATTTTTGACTAACTAAGTAGAATTGTTGTTTAGAGATGGCGATGTAAGGAGTTTTCGCTTATAAGATGCATCTCATTATATTTTGTAACAAGTTATTTTTGTTCATTTCTTTTTGAATTATTTAAATTTATGAATTCTCCATAATATTAAATAAATTTGATCTTCAAATGCTCATTTGAAAGATATTATCAACATACACCGTAACATATGATTATTGGTTGCAAGTGATAGTATTGTAATATTCACTTCTCTAGTTTGTTGGAGGTAGAACCTAAAGACAGTAAAATTTATATTTTTATTCAAAAAATAAACTAACCAAGCTTTATTTAATTGTTCGCGTAAAACAGTAAGGCTTGAGTTAGTTTTAAAAAAATGATATAATCAATTTTTTACTTAATAACTGGACATTTTACCTTAGCAAACAGTGATTATTCGCTTCCGTTGTGTTAGGAAATCGGTTCATATACTTTTAGCGTTGATTATTTTGGTGACGGTTGACTATGCTAAATTATTGGATGCTAATATCCTATTTGTGTTGCAATTAAACTTTTTGATAATTTGTCTTTTGGTTATAATGAAGGGTATTATGAACAAATGATGACGAATTGCATCAATGTTGAGTTTGGACTGAATGCGCTAGCTCAGGTTACTGATTTGAACAAATCTCAATTATATATGATCGGCCATTTTCGTATTTACATCAGCAGTGGAGTTAAAATTTGCTTGTAGTTTCCCTTGATAACTGAACGCTTCTTCTTCTTCTTATTTTTTTCCCTTTTTTATTTTTTATTTTTATAAAATTTAAGTTAAATGACAATCCAATCTCCTTCATACTCATGAGGGGGTTTGAATCCTACATCTCTTGTTAAAATTTATTAAAATGTATCCTATATGAATTTTTTATTAATGAGATAATTTTACTTTACGATGCTGATAGCGATTTTGTATAACATACAAGCCTACATATCGTACAAATAATATATAAAATATAGATCTCACGAGGAATTGTTATTAATATCAAATTCTAAATTGTCTGAACTCTAATTTTATTTAGACTAACAATCATGACAGTAAGAATTATTAACTAGGTAAATTAAAGCAAAATCAAGTAAACTTAAACACGCGATAGTAATGAGATGAGAAGATTCTGGGTTTTCACAATTTCCCCCACAATATTCCTTTATTTCTCTCTCTTTCTCTTTATAATTGATCAATTATGATAATTATTAACCTACGACACGAAAGTAACTACAAGTCTATGTCGATGGTCAAATAAACACGCTCAATTCAGTACAATTACCTATATGTCTAAGATAGTTATCATAGATCAAATTCATTAAGATCAAATTCTACTCATGGCTACGTATACCCTACAAGTATAAAACTATCTTGCATGGAAATTTATTCTTCAGAATGCGATCACGCGTTATCGATTTTCAAGACTAAACCAAAACTCTCTTTTATCAAGTTCATTAGTATTTAGCATAACTATGAAATTGATGGGATAAACGATGAAATACATTAAACATAGAGAATGATAAACAATCCATACAGAATGTCACAAATCAATCATAAAAGAGAGTCAATTAATAAACTACAAAATTATATATATTTGAGTTTTCTTTCCAACTCAATTTTAATCACCTCGTTGAGATATCGTACAAGAAAGTTATGACTAAAATATCGAAGGCTGGGCAAATTAGAGAAACAATGGTGAAATTTCAGAAATTTTAGATTTTCACTCATTTTTACTCAAAGCTTCGTATAAACACCCTAAACAATAAAACAAAAAATATTAGAACATGTGAAAAATATATATTATAATTAAACACTCATCACCTATTAAAATAAAAAATATTATTGACGAGTGATTTTCGTCCCATTGGTAGTTTCGAAACAGCCCTCCCAAGACAATCCTCCTTCAACCTTGTATTTGTTTGGTTATGGGGAGACCAAAGGTAAATTTGACAAAAGACAAGATAAACACAAAAAATCAAACAGAGAGTGTTTAACGTGGTTCGGTGGAGCTAATCCTGCCTACGTCCACGGGCACAAAGTGGGGTGGGGGTTCATTTTATTACCAAACCAAGCTCGGCCGACCTGTTTTAGCATTGGTCTAAAGAAACCAAGCAGTTTTGTTCTCTTTCAATATTTCTTACAAATGATTCTCAAATGGAAAATTTTCTAACCCTTACAAATGTGATCTCCCTCCCCTTATATATTAATGGATATGCACTACTGTTTTAGTATCTTTGTGATGCCTGCACTGGAGGTCTGCGGGTTTCCGGTGATTTGACAGGTTCTTTTCCCCAACCTGCCATCGCCGAAAGCAAAGTCTACCATCTGATTTCCTGTCACATCACGCCGTAAAAGTACACTGTCACACATTTTCATTAATGATAACAGTCTGTTAGATTTCGAATGTGCAAGTTAGTTTTGGAGGGAAAAATCCAACTGCTCTGAACTCACGTCGTTATTTAAGAGGTCGGCCAAAATGACCTGTCGAGCTTCCCAAACTATTTCCGTCCTGACCCAAAATATCTGAACTCATCAACTTTGTTCCAGGAGGTAAGATACATCAAACCGAGCTACCGGTCTTAAATGGTCGGCCTTGGCTTTGATCCTGTCGGCTCATGAAATCCGCGTCAGATCCAAGGAAAGGGTGCTTGGGTTCACGTGTGGCCAGAGAACTGGCCCAAACATATGGCTGTCTGATTTTCCCAAACATGGAAGTTCTCTCTTTATCATTGCCAAACTAGTTGAATGTGTTAGTTGCAGAAATCTCCATCAACATCTGTCCCCTAGTTCTTGGGTCCAACGAGTGTGTGAGTTGGTTCCGAGAACTACAAAAATCATGAGTGTGTTGATCAGCCGTCCGGTAGTTGGCCTTATAAACCATGTAAAAAACTGCTCTGGTGCCAACTCAGATCACCCTTTATGTCTTCATATAATTCGTCCTAACCCAAAATCAGGCACTCGGTGGGACGTAACCCGACCCCGAGGTTAGAGAGAACAATAGCCTCGGCGGAACGAATCCAACCCCGAGCTGGTAGAGCAAAGCATCGGCGGAACGAATCCAACCCTGAGTTGGTGGAACAAAGCTGACTTGGCGGAACGAATCCAACCCCGAGCTGGTGGAACAAAGCAGACTCGGTGGAATGAATCCAGCCTCGAGCTGGTGGAACAAAGAAGACTCGATGGAATGAATCCATCCCCGAGCTGGTGGAACAAAGCAGACTCCACTGAATGAATCCAGCCCCAAGCTGGTGGAACAAAGCAGACTCGACGGAGTGAATCTAGCCCCGAGCTGGTGGAATAAAGCAGACTCGGCGGAACGAATCCAGCCCCGAGCTGTTGGAACAAAGCAGACTCGGCGGAACGAATCCAGCCCCGAGCTGATGGAGCATTTGAGACTTACACGAGGGAAGATTTTCAACCACTGAGGCTCTGCGGATCCTGGCGCGGGCGTCCCCTTGCCAGATATAGGTAAAAAATAAAAAAATAGAACAAGGTAAAGTTAATAAAGTGGCGGTGACTTGGCACATACTCCACACAAATTCATAAACAAATAACAACTCAGGTGTTCCGAGGCAGCGTCATGCCCGGCGCCTCCCAAAACACAATTCTAAACCTTACAATTCAGTGTCCCGGCTAACCAGGCTACGGATACGCTGATCCAGGGTGGACAGGCAAATCCCCACGGGGGAGGAAGACACCATGTGTGTACCTTCCTTGGGTGTTTCTCAAAGGGATTCACTAGCCGACTCGCAGGGGAAGAAACCTCCATGGGTCTGGTTTACCCGAGACTCCTGCAATCAATGGGGCCATATGGCCATACCCAAGCCAGGTGGTCTGATGGTTCTCAGCGGGATTCACCAGCCGACTCGTAAGGGAAGAAACCTCTCAAGGTCCGGTTTACCAAAAATGCGAGCCATGAGGTAGTAACGCTATGGCCTCGTGGGTTTGATAATGACACCCGGGATTGGTGTGCCACAAGTGGTTCACGTTTTTCCCGCATGTGCCACATCCCTTGACGTATTCTGGATCCTCAAATTTGAAAAGAGCCTGGTCGGAACACTTCCACCTGGGGATTTGATAATGACACCCGGGATTGGCGTGCCACGGGCTTTGTGCCCTTCCCAACTATCGATTACCCCATTCGCATCGAGCACATCCTAAGAATATTGAACATGACTTTCGTATTCAATTTAAAAAACAAGTAAAGTGGACGAGAAAGTCATGTTCATATTCATGGGACCTATTACCCTTCTTACAACTCTTGGTGGGTCATTTCAATAGAGGATTTATGAAAATCTTTTGGTTCGGGCCAACTTATCTAATAGCTTGGTGGTTCAAAAAGGTCTATTGGAAGTACTTCCTCAGCATCTCAGCGTTCCAAGGCTTCTTGAGTCGGGTACCGTCCAGTTGCTTCAGAAGATAGGTACCCGATCTTACTATCTTCACCACTCGGTATGGCCCTTCCCATTTGGCGCCCAATGAACCTTCCTCTGGTTTTCGGGTATTTAATGTGACTCTCCTTAAAACCAAATATCCAAGGAGGAAGGATCGAATCTGAACCTTCTAATTATAGAAACGGGCCATTCTCTGTTGACAGACAGCTTCTTTCATAGCCAACTTCTCTCGTTTCTCTTCGATTAGGTCGAGGTGATTTCTGATGAGTTCTTCATTTTGATCGGTCTCAAAATACCGGACCCGGTGGGTGATCATCCCGATCTCTATTGGAATAACTGCTTCACATCCGTAAGCCAAAGAAAAATGAGTCTCCCCGGTGGAGTCCTTGTAGGTCGTCTGATGTGCCCATAATACTTTCGGTAATTCTTCGACCCACAACCCCTTACAAGATCCTAGTCGGGCCTTCAAATTTGACTTGATCATTTTATTGGTAGCCTCAACCTGCCTGTTGGACTTGGGATGAGCAGGTGAAGCGAATCTCAAGGCAATCTAAAGATCTTCACAAAGCTTCCTGAAACCCTTGCTGTCGAATTGCTTCCCATTGTCAGTGATGATGGCTCAGGGAATTCCAAACCGGCAGATGATATTCTTTCTCACAAAATCTGTCACCTTCTTCTCTGTGATTGTAGTTAGGGGTTCGGCCTCCGCCCACTTGGTGAAATAATCAATGGCAGCAATGGCGTACTTAGCTTGCCCTCGCCCCGCTGGCATTGGTCAGATGATGTCCAGGCCCCACTAGGCGAATAGCCAGGGGCTGATGAAGTCAACTATTCTGCTGGCTGGTGATGAATGTTTGCATTCTTCTGACATCATTCACATTTCCGAGCTACCTTCATCTCGTATCTGTAGGCATTGCATTTTTGCATGTGAAACCCGATGATGAGTCTCAGATGGAGGCACTATTAAGTCGCGGAAGCCGCGGGAAACGGACGTCGGAAGGGGGGAGTCAAGAATTGACTCATGTTCGGGTTAAGTTCATTGTTTTAGCTTCGGGTTACTTCTTGGTTTTCCGTTTTAAAAATTGTTCCCAGCCCAAAACACTCACAACCACCCAACCTCGGCCCAAAATCCCCGCCAGCCCCTTGGCCTTGACCTAAAACCCCCGCGAGCCCGGGACAACATGCGTCATTCAGTTCCTGTGTCCCACAGTCTGGCGAATCCACTGGGGATAGAGAATCGGCCCCGGAATATTGTCTTGTAATGTTTGGATTTATGTTCTAATTGACCGTGTCTATAGTGCATAAAATGAGGGTTTAATCAAAGGCATTTTGAGGCTAGGTAATGGTTTGGTGTCTTCCTTCACTCACTACCTTTCTAGAAGGAAAAGCTGTGAAGGCACCTAGATAGCCATCTACTCGTAGCCTATTGTGATGGACTAATTTGGAGGACTCGTTGTTTATTCCTGACACCAAACGATAAGAGCCTAAGAGGCTTGGGTATTTAAGTGAGCCTCGCTCCACCCTCCCTCTGGGGAATCTAAAATGGGAAATCCATTTGACAGTCAGTCACACACCACAGATCATTGGCACGTACCTTAGTGTATAAAAAGGGTGCGCTCATTTGGTTGCTCGAACCCTTGATTGGGGAGACCTAGTTGTGGGCCATCCTTCGCCGATGAGAGCCTTTGTCTACACTCCTGCGAACCCACCCATAGACCGGGGTTGTATGGTTAAAGTAACAATTATTTCCTTGAGTATGAGCTTGTGGACCATCCTCATTTGGATGCAGTTGGACCATTGTCAGAAATGAGAACTTGTTGGGCCATTTAAACTGGGGCGAGTTCGTACCTTATGACCATTGGGCCCAAAGCTTCTGAAATGTTGATGGGCCATTCTGTAGAAATTATTGTTTTGTGTTTGCATTATCTTTCTTTTATGCTTTTGTTTGGGAACATCGTTGTTTGGATCCATTTGGAACATTTGTCATAGGATATGGGCTTGTTAGGCCATTTAAACTGGGACAAGAACGTATTTTATGACGATTGGGCCAAAGGCTTCTAAGTGATTGATGGGCCACTTTGTGCTTGTGTTCGGAATATTACCATTTGGATTTAGTTGAGCTCTTTGCCATGAGATGTGAACTCGTTGAGCCATTTAAATTGGGACGAATTCACTCCTATGACAGTTAGCCCAAAAGCTTCTAAAATGATAATGGGCCGATCTGTTTGAAAATTTTAGTTGATTTAATATGTTATATATGTTACATGCATCTCACGCACCTCATACATACATATGTCATGTTAACACCTTCTATGTTTATAAACGACATAAAAGATTCTCGTTGGGTTAGGGAAGAGAGAATACTCACTAAAAGACGGGTAACAGATATGAGTACATCCGATAATGAGGTATCACAGATAGATCAGTTAGAGAATGGTTTCGCCAAGATTACTGAACAATTGCAAGCCTTGACTACTGCCATGACAAATATGGATGTGCCCCGTGCTGGGGGAAATTCTGAGAATGTGAGGCGCGAGGAGCCTCTGAATGGGTTGGGGTATGATATCCCCACTTTTGATGTTGACATGGCAGAGTATGCAACAGGCAGAGTGATTGGGTCTCGGGCAGAATTTCAGAAGCTTCGGGATCAGGTTGAAATAGTTACCCGCAAAATGAGGGGTAAACATGAAGAGTTGTTAGATTATGAGGCAATGACCTTCGGAGAACAGCTGCCAGCTCAGTTTAAAATGCCCGACATGGCCAGGTTTAATGGGAATGGAGACCCGAGGGTCCATCTGCAGCAATATGTCTCAGTCATGAGTTCAATGGGCCTATCACAGCGCCAAGTCCAAAAGATGTTTGGGATGTCACTCGAGGGGGCACATGTGGTTTGGTATCATAACATTGAAAAGAAGATTAAGGAAGATTGGAGGGAACTAGCTGATGCTTTTCTGAAGCAGTATGTTACAGACTTAGAGATTGACTTGTCACTCCGTGATTTGGAGAACACTAAGTAGAAGCCGGAAGAAAGCTTCAAGGAGTATGTAGACCGCTGGAGAAGCCAACTTTTGAAGATGCAGACTCGGCCCTCTGAGAAAGGCCAAATCAAAATGATCATCAAAGGTACTAAGCCCTTTTATTTATAGTAAGCTGAGGAGGATGACTTCAATGATTGCTGATTTCCGACAGTTGAGGGAGACAATTATGGATATTGAAGAAGAGGAGGCCGAGAACAAGAAGTTTTATGGCCAGAATAGAAGGAATTTTGGGGGACATACTGAAGCCAAGTCTTCCAGTGCTGAGGTCACTGCCATCAGGAACAGACATTTCTCCAACTTGGGTAGACCTCTATCAAAGGTGTTTGAGAAATTGAAGATGCAAGGGCTCCTGAAACCCTTGGAACCTAAACCATTCCCCAGCCCTGTGCCGCACTACCTTGACTTGAACTTATTCTGTTATTTTCACCAGCAAAAGGGTCACGAAACTGACAACTGCCCCCGCTTTAGGCATGAGATCCAGGACCTGATTGACACCCACAAAATACCTGACCCAGAAAGAGAGCAACCCAGCACACACAAGAATCCTCTACCAAATTACCACTCCATCCCACCACCATGATCAACTTTGGATTGCCTGAAACCTTTTTCCTCCAAACCCTCAACCACCAAGCTTCTCACATTGGGATAAATGATAATAACAATGAAAAACCAGAGGCTGAGGAAGAAGGCACTGCTGTTTCTCCAAGTTTATCTTGCATTTTTAATAAAGACATCAACTTCGTATACTTGTTTGAACCATTTCCTGAATAATAATAAAGACATCCATTTCGTCTACTTGCCTGAGTCCTTTTCTTTCAACCTGCATAACATGAGTATGTTTGACAAAAGCATTCAACCCTAATACTATGATATTCAGCGACACTCAGAACACGTAGGGAATCCTCAGAAGAAGCAAGCAGAAAAGATAAGTTGGCCATTCAGAAATTGGGAAATAAAGACAGTGAGACTGTTAGACTTGGAAAGGAAATGAGTTCAGATAACCAATTAGTGTAGATGGATTGAAGCAGTACTTTGCCTAAGAAAGAGAAGACAAAACTGTCACTAAGGGAATTAACCAAAGACCTAACCCAACGAGATAGGAAAATCATGCATACATACATACACGTAACACATTTTGCATCCTTTTTGTGTTTATATTAACAGGTTTCGAAGAAAGAAAGATAGAAAGCAGCAAAGGCAAGCTAGTCAGAAACAGCAACAGTATAGTTTCAGGAACGAATCCAGAGAATGAATCTATCAAGAATTTGGAATGAATCCAAGGAATGAATCTCTTAGAATTTGGAATGAATCCAGGGAATGAATCTCTTAGAATTTGGAATGAATCCAGGGAATGAATCTCTCAGAATTTGGAACGAATCCAGGGAATGAATCTCTCAGAATTTGGAGCGAATCCAGGGAATGAATCTCTCAGAATTTGGAATGAATCCAGGGAATGAATCTTTCAGAGTTTGGAAGGAATCCAGGGAATGAATCTCTCAGAATTTTGGAACGAATCCAGAGAATGAATCTCTCAAGAATTTGGAATGAATCCAAGGAATGAATCTCTTAGAATTTGGAATGAATCCAGGGAATGAATCTCTCAGAATTTGGAATGAATCCAGGGAATGAATCTCTCAGAATTTGGAATGAATCCGGGGAATGAATCTCTCAGAATTTGGAATGAATCTCTCAGAATTTGGAGCGAATCCAAGGAATGAATCTCTCAGAATTTGGAATGAATCCAGGGAATGAATCTCTCAGAGTTTGGAAGGAATCCAGGGAATGAATCTCTCAGAATTTTGGAACGAATCCAGAGGATGAATCTCTCAAGAATTTGGAATGAATCCAAGGAATGAATCCCTTAGAATTTGGAATGAATCCGGGGAATGAATCTCTCAGAATTTGGAACGAGTCTCTCAGAATTTTAGAATGAATCCGGGAATGGATCCCAGGGTCGAGGCCCACGTCAACAGAATTTTGGAAGGAATCCGGGAATGAATCCCAAAGCCCCACATCGGTAGAGTTTTGGAATGAATCCCAGGGCCGAGGCCCACATTGTCAGAATTTTGGAATGAATCCTAGGGTCGGGGCCCACACCATCAGAGTTTAGGAATGAATCCAGGAAGGAATCTAGGAATGAATCCTAAGGCCAAGGCCCACATCATCAGTTTTTTTTTGGAATGAATCCTAGCCCGCACCGTTAGAGTTTTGGAATGAATCCAGGAATGAATCTTAGGGCGAGGCCCATGCCAGCTTGGGGGCGAGGCCCCACATCATTTCAGCTTGGGGTCGAGGCCCATGTCGGCTTGGGAGCGAGGCTCCACACCATATCAACTTGGGGGGCGAAACCCATATCAGTTTGAGGGCGAGGTCCCTATTGTCAGCGATATTGGGTCGAGGTGCCCAGGGTCGAGGCGCCCCCGTTGTCGGATGTTGTTCCGGGTCGAGATGCGTGCCCAGCGTCGAGGTGCCCACTACATCATCATATTCAGGGCGAGGTCCCTATTGTCAGCGGTATTGGGTCGAGGTGCCCCCGTTGTCAGGTGCAGTTAGTGGGATGCGCCCCAGGATCGAGGTCCACCGCAGCACCAACTCAGCTCGAGGCAGCAGACGAGCCAGGTAAGTGAAAATGCATTGCATAACTTTGATAGGATTGTTCAAAGTCACACACTGCACAAGTCCCATCAAAGTGGGGGCGACTGTAGGCATTGCATTTTTGCATGTGAAACCCGATGATGAGTCTCAGATGGAGGCACTACCTTTTAAGTCGCGGAAGCCGCGGGAAACGGACGTCGGAAGGGAGGAGTCAAGAATTGACTCATGTTCGGGTTAAGTTCGCTGGTTTAGCTTCGGGTTACTTGTTGGTTTTCCATTTTAAAAATTGTTCCCGGTCCAAAACACTCACAACCACCCAACCTCGGCCCAAAATCCCCGCAAACCCCTTGGCCTTGACCTAAAACCCCCGCGAGCCCGGGACAGCATGCGTCGTCCAGTTCCTGTGTCCCACAGTATTGGTGGATGGTCAGCTAGTAGAATCCATGCCTCAACGCCTTATGCGTAATAGACTGCTCCCCATTGTGACTCCCACAAATACCCCCATGAATCTCTCTGAGCACATAATCGGCTTCCTCTGTCGCGAGGCATCTTAAAAGCGGAACAGTATACCCCCTCTGGTACAATACTCCTTCAATCAGGAAAAACTTAGAGCTTCAGTACCTCAGCTTTCTTGCTTCCTTCCTATTTTCGGGGGTCTCCCCAGTTTATAAGTACTTTTTGATCGGGTCCATCCAAGAAGCCTCCTCTCCTACTTCCACTTCCATTACCTCTAGCTTCCCAACACTCATTTCCTGCAAACAAATCAAAGAGATGGTTTTGGGCTTCTCCGATTTAATGGAGGACGCCAGGCGAGCTAGTGAATCTGCCTGATGGTTACTTTCCCGACCAATCTGCTCGAATTGCATACTACCCATTTCTCCTGCCAACTTCTTCACCTTGGCCATATAGGCCATCATGTTAGGCTCCCTGGCCTGAAATTTGCCCCTCAGCTGTTGGATGGCCAGCTGGGAGTCGCTCTTTACAATCACATCTCGAACATCCATTGTCGTACACAACCTCAATCCGGCCAAAATGGCCTCATACTCCACTTCATTATTGGTGGCCTCGAAAGCAAATCTCAAGGCGTATACCACTTCTTCACCCTCACTACTCCGTAAGATGACCCCGGCCCCGCAGCCTTGTGAACTGACAGAACCGTCCACTAACAACTCCCACTTGGTCTCTGAAACTTCCAAAATCTGGGGTCCAGCAAACTCGACCATACAATCTGCTAAGGTCTGTCATTTTACTGCCGCTTTGGGCAGATATGATATATCATACTCGCTCAACTCCACCGACCACTTCACTAACCTACTCGAGACCTTCGGTTTATACAAAATCTGCCTCAAGGGATGATTGGTGTAGACCCTAATCGAATGGGCTTGGAAGTAGGGTCATAGCTTCCGAGCAGCTATAACCAATGACAAAGCTACCGGTTCATGGGCCGGGTATCTTGTCTCTGCATCTAGTAAGGCTTTTCTAATATAATACACCGGCCTTTGGGTTTTATCGACCTCTTGTACTAGCACCGAACTTACAGCATGTATAGATACAACTAAGTACAAAAATAAAGTCTCACTCGGGATCGGTTTAGCCAAGAGCGGGGGTTGAGCTAAGTACTACTTAAGTTGCATAAAGGCTTCCTCGCACTCTGTCGTCCAACTGACGTCCTTCTTGACTTTCTTGATCACTTTGAAAAAGGGATGACATTTATCGGCTGCCCGGGAGATGAATCGGTTTAGTGCAGCCACTCAGCTCGTTAAGATCTACACCTCTTTGACAGTCTTGGGTGATCTCAGCTCCAGGACTGCTCGGATCTTCTGCGGGTTCGCTTCTATCCCTCGTTCACTGACCATGTATCCCATAAACTTTCCTGATGCTACACCGAATGCACACTTCTCTTGGTTCAACCTCATGTTATGCTTTCTTATCAGCTCAAACGCTCTCGCAAGGTCGGCCAAATGATCCTCTGGCTCCATGGTTATTGTTACCATATCATCGACATACACTTGCATGGTTTTGCCGATGAATGGCTTAAAAACTGTGTTCGCCAGCCTCTGAAATGTAGCCCCAACATTCTTGAAACTGAAAAGCATCACCTTATAATAAAACAACCCCCGAACCTTGATGAAATTCATTTTATCCTCATCCCCGAGATACATCTTGACCTGATTATATCCTGAGAAGACATCCATGAAACTGAGCAGCTTATGACATGTCGTCGAATCCACTAGCTGATCCACATTCGGAAGCGGGAAATTATCCTTCGGGCAGGCCTTGTTGAGATCGGAGAAATCCACATACATCATCCACTTCCCACTGGGTTTCTTCACTAAAACCACGTTCGATACCCACTCTGGGTATTTTACCTCTCTGATAAAACTGGCTTCCAACAATTTTTCCACCTCGGCCCCTACCGCTTCATATCGTTCTTGATTGAATATTATTATCTTCTACTTGATCGGCTTGTGAGCTGGATCCACCGTTAAACAGCGGATGATAAATTTGGGATCTATTACGGGCATGTCGCTATGCTCCCAAGCAAACATGTCTGCATACTGCTTCAAAAGATTCAGCAGGTCCTGCTTCAGGTTTTCCTCCAGACTCGCTCCTACCTTTATAACTTTTTCTGGGCCGAAGAGTTCTACTGACTCTGCTCTTTGGCCGCCCCCGATTGATCAAAATTTTCAGGCCGTGGGTTTGGAAACTCAACTGTTTCCTCCTCCTCTTCCCTTTCTTTCCTCTCCTGGTTGTCTTTCTCAACACAAAGAGTATTTTTGGAGACGGTGGCAAAGCAACTCCTGGCCACCTTCTCACTGCCGCATACTATCCCGATCCCTGCTCGGGTGGGAAACTTCAACTTCAGATAATAACATGACATGGCGGCCTTTGTTTTCATCATGAAAGGTCGGCCCATAATGACCTGGTAACTGCTCATGTAGTCCACCACTGTGAAGTCCATCATGATCATCCGGGTGCGAGGGGAAGTCCCGATCATCATGGCCAGTTGTATCATTCCCAAGGGGACGACTGCTGCCCCCCCAAACCTATACATGGGAGTCCCGTCCTGGGTTACAGTGGCATATTCCACCCCAAGGCCATCCAAGGCTTCCTTAGAGATTATATCGACTGCACTCCCCGGATCCACCAAGATCTTATCTACCTCAGCCCCTCATATTATTGTTTGATTATCAGGGCATCGTCATGGGGAAACTTACCCCCTGAGCATCCTCATCCGTGAACATGACAGGGATCGACCGACCTCCTTGAATCCTCGGAGTCTGCTTTATCGCCAGTACCTTCGATCCTCGGATCCAATTGTAGTTCTTCCTTGACCGGTTTGAATCTCCGGCCAGTGTCCTCCCACCGGTGATGGTATACATCTGTCTGTGTCCTGGCCGCTGTCGGGCCGCCATGGCCCCCTGGTCGATATACTCATTCAGATAGCCATTATGCGCTAGGTTATCCATCTGCTCCCGCAGATCCTTACAACCTTCCGCTGAGTGTCCCCTCATGTTATGATGCACGCAATAATATTTCTCACTCTTCTTTTCTACCGGGTACTTTCTCAGATCGGGCTCCATCAGTAGGCCCCTACCTTGCATTTCTTTGACCATTTGAGCTATCGGCTTGTTCAGAGGTGTGTATCCTACTCCTCTGGCCACTTGATTTACCTATGTTTGAACCCTTTTTTTCTTGTGGTACATTGTTGGGAGGCACTGGCTCGAACTCCTTTCATCTCGGGGGAGGATTCCTTAATTCTCTATCCGGCCTCCGCAGTATCTCCGACCTCAACACTTTTTCCTTTTGAACCCCTCCCTTCCGGGTGGCCTTTTCCTCTTCCTCCATCAACCAAGTTTGGACACTAGTTGTTGTACCGGAAGGCATTCTGCCTATTGGTACTATATAATTCTTCAAGGAAGACATACATGGATGGCAACATACCAACGTACAAAGCTAGGCTTGTAGCGAAAAGGTATCGTTATCAATATTGTGTTGATTATGACGAAACCTTTTAATCTTTGCCATTGTTAAATCCATTTGGATAATACTTGCTAATGCTGCATGTTTCATTTATGAAATATGGCAGCTGAAAGTAAAAAACGCTTTCCTTAAACGGAAACCTTTTGGAGGATGTTTACAACATCCTGGCGGTTTTGTCGCACCAAAACAAGCAAACAAGGTTTACAGGTTATTCGATCCATTTATGGATTGAAGCAAGAATTACGTTCTTGGAACTATATCGTTTTGATGTAATCATAATGGTGTATGATTTAATTCAAAAACGAATATGATTCTTGTATATATAAAGAGGTTAGTGGGAGCGCACTGACAGTGATTGTCCTAAATAATGATGATATATCATTTCTTGGAAATGATATTCCCATAAAACAATCGGTGAAAGCTTGGCTTTCATGAAATATTCTAAGTAGAATACTTGGGAGAGACAACCTTTATTCTAGGAATAAAGATCTACTGGGATAGATCTAAAGGTTGTTGGCACTCTCCGAGAACTCGTACATTGAAAGAAATATACGCGACCTGGTGTCTCATACGCTTTGAGCATATGGAGTCACAATCAGGCCAATCCAAGTGATAGTCACTGGATTGATATTAAGAACATCCTTAAGTATCTTAGATGATCTAAGGATGCTTTCTTAAACTATGGAGAAGGAGAATTTGATGTGACTGGGTTCACCGTTGTAAGTTTCCTAACCGACAAAAATGATTATATGTCGTAATAAGGGTACTATATAGTTTGAATAACGGAACATTGAGCTGGAAATTTTCCAAGCAAGATATTGTTGCTGAATAAACAACAAACGCGGAATATTGTTGCAGCTGAGGCAGCAATAGAAGCCATTTGGATCTTAATAATCCTAATTAGATTAGGAGTAGTTCTGTTAGCAGCTGAACTAGGCTACAACACAGGCTAAAGAATTAATGGTCTCATCAACGATCCAAGTATATACTTTAACTATTCATCTGATTTGTTCGGATCATACATCGTGGCGATGTGATGATCGAATAAATCGCATCAGATGATGACTTTGCAAATCCGGTGACGAAAGCAGTTTCTTAGCAGAAGTTTGAGCGACCCATACATAGTTCAAGTGTAGGACACTTGAGTGATTGGCTATAGGCCAAGTGGGAGATTGTTGGACAATTATGACCCATAGCATCACTATTTGTACAGATCATGGTGTTGTTGTACAAATTAACTATATGACAAAGGAAATTACTCTTTTATCATTTGTAATTAGATTACCAGGATACATAAATGATAAAATGTCCTTATGATTAGTTCCAGATTGAGATGATATGAGACAGTATCAATCCATGAAGTTTTAATCATTAAATAATCCCTAGTCGTAGTATTATCGAGATTGGACATCGATAATGCGGAATATACTAGTATTACACTTGTGCGCGTTGTGGGAGCATAACGGCATAGTTCTCATATATTTGGGTATTGGATACTCATGCAAGTGTAATAGGAGGTTGTGTTTACCGATAGTACGGAAACAGCTTCGCTCTGGATAGACCCCTTGGAATTCCATTGGTAGTATGACTTTGTGTCTATGGAAGTCCGAATCAGGGTAGGTGTATTTGGTCTTAACCTCAGACTTGCACCGCTAATACTTGCGACAATCAATATACTTTGGTTTTCACTACAAGAAAAAAGGCTTTTACTGATACTAAATTAGTGTCAGTAAAGGGTTTTACTGACACTATATAAATGTGTCAGTGTTGCCGCAGCCAGAAATCACTGACACTAGTTTCTAGTGTCAGTGATTCTTAGTGTCAGTAAACGTTAATACTGTAGTATCAGAAAATTATTGACACTATGGTATCAGTAATCTCTCACACTATTTTAGTGTCAGTAAATTATTGACACTATATCATCAGTATTTAGTGATACTATAGTGTCAGTAAATTTTGTTACTGCAGTATCAGTATATCGCATATATTTGATTTTTAGTGTCAGTAATTATTGTTACTATAGTATCAATATCCGTCAATATCTTTTAAAATTTAAAAATCGTATTATTTCACAATTATATTTCTTATTTTTTGTAATTAAATTAATCATAATATATATATATATATATATATATATATATATATATATATATATATATACCAACTCAATGAAATAAAAAACTAAAAAATTACATTTATATAAAATTCGCAATATAATAGATTAATCGTATTAATCAATTCAACAGTATCACATGATGAATACAAAAACTCCATAGACAATCTTTAAATTAACATATATATATTTCAAAAACTACTCTTAAAGTCCCATCAAAATGTCATGCCCCCACCAAAATTCATGATACTTGTTGAGAAGCCTGCAACAATCCCCCAACAATATGATATCAGGCACAAAATCTGAAATTATAAACCAAATGTTAAGAATTAGATGGACTTCCAAAAAAAATCGATATCTTCATAAATAAAAACATTAAATACATCCAAATAAAAATACAAAATATAACCCTAATCTAATTTTTGTCACATAAAGCACTTATTATCACAATATATCCATTTTTTGTCCATTTTACGTACCTAACCTGTTCATAATATGTACCTTGTCGATGTAAGTTTATAAAATTTTCATAATTAGTTTCAAAGGTTTAAAGAAAACATACATTAGAGTAAAATAACGAAGAACATTGGCTTGAATACATTAGGTTAAAACAATGAGCAAACAGTTTATTATATCTTTAGTGCTTAGATTCATAAGTTGGTTTTTTTTTTTCAGTTTATAAGTTTGAATGCCATGTGGCCATGCACAATCCCAGTAACGTACTAGATAGAAACAAAAGGGAAACAATCACCCAAAAACCGGCATGCTAAGTCAAAGATAAGCCGAAGCATAACAATACATAACATTAAACTTCAACACATAAACTATCAAAATAGGCATCACACATAGGAAATCACTAAAGAACTGTACAAGCCCTTCAATTACCTCCATAAGATGCACTAACTTAATATAGAAAATCATAAAATTTTGTGTACCTTTCCACTTTGAGGACTGCCCGAGCACTTGGTGGTATTATAACTTTTTGAAGCGTGCTTTAAACAATGATCCTGTGAAACTTCTTTTGTTAGAAATCTACTTTTTACATTTTGATAATATTACCAACAGCTCTATATGTCAGTTCGAAATCTACATAAATTCTAGTAAAACCAGACATGAAACTCTGACCATCAAAATTTGGCCATGATGAGAAGCTCGCAAACCGTTATGCTGGATTTGGAAGAACAGAATACTTTGTAAATCAGTAAGGTTGTAAAATATTAAACATTAAACATTAAACAATCACCTTATCACAGCAAGTGAGCAGCTGAATTAGATTATAAACCCCACCAAAATTCTTGTCCAGAAAGCTCTGCAGATGGGTTATGCAATTAAGTAATATCAAACTCCCTATAACTTGTGAAAGAAAGTGTAGTCCCAGCAGCCTCCATGACTTTTTCGAAAAGTTTAGTCCCACCAAATGAACAATAAAGATAAATGCAAAGCCAATAAAAGATGAGCTCTAGTCAACAAAGTTGAGTAATATAAGGAAGAGAAAGCATACACAAATAAAAATAGAATTCCAAATGACAAATAATGGAGGTGAGATGTAACAGTCAACAGGTTATGCCAGCAGATCTACATTGCCAGTGACTAGCAATCAATGTCAAGAAAACTACAAAAAGCTAATGACCATAATCTACATTGCAAGATCCTACATTGCCAGTGACTGGCTTTTAGTGGCGAAAATTTTCGCCACTAAAAGTTCAAATTTCGCCACTAAGAGTGCGACACTAAAGGTTTTAGTGGCGAAATCCAATTGAAAATAAGAAACTAGTTGACCAGTTTCTACAGGTTGTTTGCTCACTGAAACAGGAGCTTCAAGGAATTGACCACCTTTTGATGTAATTGCCTGCAGATATCCAAAAGAAGTTAATATGCTCTCTTAGTTTGTTCTACTATCCTCCAAATTCAATCAATTTTATAAGCAAAACAAACTCTATCAAGCGAAAATCATATTGTCGAAAACAACAGAATTTATCATCAAATGTTACCAAGCCCTCCCCAGAAAAATCCACATCTTCAAAAGTAACATTATCTTGTAGCATATTGCTGAAAAGAGTAACATATAGCAACCTAAAAGCTCTCTTGATGTATCACCCTTCCAAACATCGATATCACTTTTATGCACAACATATCATTAAGTAAATAAATAAATCTATCAATCAATCAATCAAAAAAAATAAGAACAAGCTATCACCTTTCAGAGACAATCAAGAAAACCAAAATTCCAAATAATATCTACTCAGCCTCTTAATTTGAGCTCAAAACAAACATCTTTTGATCCAAACGAAGTTCAACGGGAAAAGGCAAACCTGGCTGATCTTTATCGAAGTTTCAGCATTAACAGTTGACATGTCATTGTAACCTTTCCAGGACATATTTTCTCCAAAACACCACCTTTGTCAAAAACAACCTAATCAATCACCAAAAAACACCACATCCCTATTAAAACAATCACACATGAAACTAAAGCTCAATTAATGAAATCATCAAACACCACAATAAACACAAACCGAAAGTGCAGCTAGAGGATCAGCTAATATCCCGATAGTAATCTTGCATTTCTTAATAACTTCTGCTGGACTTCCTCCAACTGTAGCCACATATGCTACAAGTTCATCACACTACATGTACGCAAATCTCCATTAAAAAATTTCAATCTTTTTTTACTTCATAACACCATAATGGAAAAATCTTGAACCCCAAAAATTCACAAGAATAAAATAAATACATAAAAGAAAGGTTACACAAAACAATATCTTGGATAGAGTCATGTTCCATACAGTAACTTTGAATCCATTTCTCAACAAGTTCATAGAAATGGCCTTGCCCATTATTCCCAAACCCAGAAACCCCACTTCCATTTTCTTGTTTCTCAAAAATTTGCTCAAAAGCTTTTTCTTTCAGATCTCCTCCTCTCTCTCAGCAGCAGAGTTGCCTCAGCTTTAAGACAATATCGAATCAGTCACTGCAAGGATAGACATTTTAAGTGTAATCTTCCACTCCATAAGCAAAAAGTAAAGACTAAGGAAATATTCCAAACTGTACATACAAAGAAAAAAAGCATTGAAAGAACTTCCAGAGAAGCTACAGTAATAGCGCCCAAAAAAATGAAGCAGCAGCCAGGAAAATCTAATAGTAATAAAAACAATAAGAAATTAAATCCATCAATTGATCAACAAAGGGGAAAACGTACACATTTCATAGAGCTCCAATGGAAATCGGTGCTCCTCTCTTGATGTTATCCACACTGCAATAAAATTGTCATCAATACCCAGTTGCAAATCTCTCAACAAAATCAAAAACTCAAATCCCTACTCAAAAAATCTAAGACAAAAAAAAATCTAGGGTTTCGTTTTGATGAAGAAAAATGGAGGATTAGGTTTGGTGGTAGGGGAAGAAGCAGCTTTTTTTGGGTTAATAGAAAGCCCATATGAAACAAAAATAAGCATGGTTACTCACTTTGCCACTCGGATCCATCTTTTTTACTAGGATTTTGAAGAATTTAAGACAAATCCAGATTAAAAAACTGGGAAACAGAGGTGGATTTTGAACTAAATGGAAACTAATCACTCTAGCCAATGATATAAAATGAAGGTTTTGAAGCTTTCTTGGCTATGACTAAAATTGAAATGAACGAAAGGGAGGGATGATGAAGCTGTGAACGAAAGAGAGGGATGATGAAGCTGTGAAGTGCGAGCATTGAAGTGAAAATTAAAGGGAATTTTAGTTTGGTAAATGACGAGCCCACGAAAATAGGGGAAAATATTTACTGATACTCTAGTGTCAGTAATATATGCGAAAAACGTTACTTCCGCGAGGTGTTGGTTCGACTCCAGACGACTACGCGTTTTTTTTTTTTTTTTTTATTTCTTACTGATACTATTGTAATAGTAATTACTGACACTAAAATCGCTGATACCATAGTGTCAGTAATTATTGATATTTAAGTGAAAAACACGGAAATAGGCCCATTTACACGTCGTTTCTGACACTTTTAGCCTAGTGTCACTAACCTTAGTGTCAGTAAAGGCCTTTTTTCTTGTAGTGTTTGGTCGTCCAGGGCTTTAACCAGTTTTGTGTACGCCTCTTTTGGGTATATTGAGAATCGTAGTATATTGGGTGTGATGTCAAGATGGAAGTATCACTCCAATCATAATGGAGATGATGGTCACGTAGGATACGAAACTAGTACTCTTATGTACTGCAGTCATCAGGATAATATGACAAGGTCATGATTATCCGATTATAGAGACTAGTTACCAGAGATCTGATATGTGCTTCGTACGGGACAGACACAATTCCAGCCCCAGGCCTAGCACGTGACATCCGATACTGGATCATAATATGCAATACTACGTATACTACGCCTGATATAGATTACATATTCCTTTAAGAATATTTCTGGAGAATTGGGTAGGCACGGTGCTTTGCTAGAAGCCAACCATGTCTTGTAAATCGGTAAAAACGTAGTACTAGGTACGTATGTTCGGATAGTCCGACGACCGGATTTACTGCCAAAATATCCAGGGATCTCATGGGTCGCTTCCCGAAGATTCACCGATGACGTATGACTCGCACATAATTAATCTACGATTAATTATTAGAGAGAGAAAATTAATATGGGATTAATTACGGAGATATTTTATCTGGGATAAAATATTATTTAAAGGGAGAGAACGATTAATTTGGAATTAATCGATAAAATAATATATTCGATATATTATACGAAATTAGATTTCGACGCGGAATTAAAATTAGATTTTAATTCGGACAAACGAGTTAATTTAGAATTAATTCGCTAGTAACGTGAATAGTAATTTTTCTAGGCATAATTATTTAATTAAATTTGATTTAATTACGTCTCAACGGAAAATTCGTTAATTCGGAATTAGCGACCCGAGCCCGGGAGTGTTTGCGGGCCCACTCATATTTCGAAATCAAGTGCGGCCCACAAGTCACATCAAGCGTCACATCACTAATCAACTTTATCACTTTATTGTGATGGAAGTTGCTGGATGATGCTTGAGTGTGGAACACTCAAATGTGATGTTGAAAGACATTTACCATTTAATTATTTTTGGTATTTGACTTTCAAATTTTGTGTATTATATGACATAACACACCAACACAACTTCTCTCTTCTTCTCCCTCTCCATTCGGCCTTGGGCCATTTTTCCTCTCCAAATTTCTCTCAAAGCCGAGAGTTAGCAAGAAGCAAAGGAAGATTTGTGGAAAATTTTCCAAGGTGCTACCACACTAAAGAGTCATCCAAAGGTGATAGGGAAACAAACCCTTGAGCATGGAATCACCATTTACAAAGCTTGGAGCTTGGAGGATTTCCATGGAAGTTGACCGAAAATCAAAGGAGCACAAAGGAGGCCATTGCCGAAACCAACAAAGAAGGAAGCTTGGAGCAGAGTTTTTGTTGTCATCGCATCGCAAAATCCGATCATTGTAAGTATGATTCCGCCATACTTCTTTATTGCATTCACTTATATTTCATTGCTTGAATGATCTTGGGACTATAGTAGAAACCCAACACATTGGCCGAGCAACGTGCATCCACGGGGCGGCTGAGGCAGTTGGTTATTTTTTTTTTATTTTTAATTTTTGAAATCATTGAAAATCCACCGTCAAATCCTTATTTTGAGTTTAAATAGAACAAATATAATTCTCGACTAAAACCCACTGAAGAAAAGCCCAATTTTTTATTACTTAATCACCTTACTTCATAAATAATTAAAATCATTTTAATAGTCAATTGAAATTTTGTCAAATGTTTAAAAGGTTTTGTTTTTTTTTTTTAGCTTCTTACTTTCCATTCGAATATTTGTGCTTTGAATGTGGATTTGAATCTTCCGTGTTTAAATTTAATTTTATGATCTATATATATTGAGGTTCAAACTACGGATTCTTTATTTATTAAGTTAAGGAACTCACTACAAGATTAAAAAAAACAAACAAACAAACAAGAAAAAAAACTTATATTTCAAGATAAATAATAATATCTTGAAATCTATGTTTTCAATCTTTTAATATGTTACTTAACTTAATAAGTTAATAGATCACTTATTGGAACATATGCTTATATATGATTAGTTAAAAATAATATTTAAAAATCACTCAGTCAAACACTTGTACTATTTACTGTTGGCAATTGAACGAGACGGACCGATATTTATCAATCTTAGTTCCGTCCTATTTATACAATCAAGACAAAAAATCATCTTGATCATATCCCATTATTTTTAGGGGCAAAAACTTCATCTTATGCATCTCGCATCTCATCATGTCCCACTAAAATCACGTCATTTTCTTTTAAATTATGTCTCATCCCGCTTATTGTACTATCTTATCCCACTTAAAATTTCTGAATATTTTTTGTCCTATCATATTTTCAAATTTGGACATAAAAATATTTTCCAACTCTCATCCAGAAAATGACGTGATCCCGTAGGGGCGAAACGGGACTACGAAAATTGCCAAACCCTTCTCATTCTTATTATTTATTAGTCAAATTAACAATTCAAATATAATCCTGCAGGCCATCTCACTTGGCTTCCACAACGACAAGCATATGTTTTATGACATCCATAACCGACTTCCCTTCTTTATGGCTCTCGAGTTTTGACTGAATGGTTTTAAACAAATTTTTTTTTTTAATTCGTCATCCGAATTCATATTTTGATGATATATGAGGGGAAAAAAAATAATAATTTAAACTTTACCTATACGATAATAAAAACAAAAAACAAAAAAACTTCCCTTCCATTTAGGGTCAAAAGCCATAACCAATTAACCTTAACCTTTTTGAGATATTTTTATATTTTTTGAAATAATATAATATATTTTATTGCACTCATTTTTGTTTGTTTCAATTTCCAGAGGTCGGGTACCAGCCAGATGTACAGTTCCTAACCAATTTAATTCCAACGTTAACAAATAACCTAAAAAATTTATTAAGAAATTGAAATAAATATTAAAGGCAGAAATTGAAATAACCAATTTAATTCCAACTTCGACATATATATTATTAGAATAATGATACTATTTATGACGCATATATCCAATTTTGTTGTTGAATAAATAAAAATTTTATGTTATAGTATAATTTTTATTTATTCGGAAATGAAATCGAACGTCTATCCAATGTAATAGTATTTTTGATATTATTATGTTAGAGCTACTGTTATTTATTTTAAGAAATCTACCTGAATTTCTCAAAAACTCTCTCATAATATTAGATTGAATATACTTCGAGTTTCAAATATTTAAAATGAAAACAGCCCAACTAATAGTAGGGATGGTATTGAGGAGGGAAGAAGAGAGAATCGATATCCTTGTATAAGTTTTCGACAATCTTCAGATGTCTCCATCGCTGTCCCCGTATGTGTCCTCTCGTAATTGTTTCAAGGGAAGGGATGTGAATCCTCGAATAATAAAAGAGGAACCCTGAATGGCCTGGCTCAAAAAAATATTAGTTGAACTATTAATTTATCCATAAATCAAGCATACATATTTAAAAATTGATAATATCTATTAAAGAAATCACAATTTATATAGCAGATTGAAAATTTGTATTTTCTATTTTTTTATTTGATCTGTAACTTAATAAAATAATGGATCTCTCACTAAAAAAAGTGATTATACACACACATATATAATTATTTCATTTAAGTTTTTATACTATTTATAATTTATATATATTAATAAATAATAAGATATCTTTTATGTGGTAAAGTATATGTCATCAAACGAAAACTAACATGCATCAAACATATCTACTATTATGCCAATCATCAATATCAAACCATAAACCTTAGAAAAATAAGAAAAACCTGGACAAATATTGAAGACAATGAAAACGAAATCCAAGTCAAGATGCCTATGTCCTTAAGAACTTATTAGCCTTCGCCTCGGTGCTCTACGGATGCTATGTGGCTAATGTTTTCCCAGGATTCATTCGATGCATCTTGTTGAAGGGGCACTCCTTTAACAAGATCTTGAATAAGGAGGAATGGTGGATACTCTCTATTGACTCAAAAACTAATGACTCAAGACTTATGTGACTTTCTGGATTATGGACACTTGTGTTTCTCCTTGATCATAAATGAACTCAAGGTCCTCTTAATTTATAGACAAGGAAGGGTGCATTTGAGGGCACCATTTGGTTTGGGGTGTAACCCTCCCAAGGGTTATACCCTTTCCCTTATGCCTTTTGAGGCCTAGAGTCTCATCCTATCAAATTAGAGGACATATACCTACATGTTTGTGTCTTTCCCATAAGGCACAACCCAAAGGACATGTCTCTCCTACACACATACCATATATTGAGAGAATTTACAACAATCTCCTACAATTCTCTAAATATTAATGCAGACACTTGAGAGAGCCTCCGTGAAATAAAACTGTATCGAAATAGGTAGCTTTCGCCTTGAACCTTTCCTAGTGAATGATAATCGGATTTACTTGGCGAACCAGTGACCCATAGTCTTGAACTGTTCCGCCGTTGGTGTAAATCAAGACAATTGCCAACACACAGATTTACTTCGACCATTTCCCGTTCTACGGTTGTGTTCATTTCGGCCATGAACATTGGTCATGAATTCATTAAGAACTTTATGTAATTCAGCCTGTAAAATCCCATGGAAGCGGCCTCACTTCTTACTTGAAATCGGTGATCTACAATAAATAGGTAATATGCCTTTACACCCATTAAGACTCTTCTCATAATATAGTGATCATTAAAAGCCTTAGCTTATCCAAACCTTGATAGACAACACTCTGCATCATTACCGAAATGTGAAAGAGTATAAAACTATATAGTGCTTGTTTTGAACTGCACAAAATTTCAGTTGTCCCTTTTGAACCAAGATCTTGGGATCTCCAGTCAGCTAGGTTGGGTTTCTACAATGAAAATTCTTAATTTATAGGCTTCAAGCCCATTCCCTTCGATGACTTCTCAACTTGCTCTCTAGGTAAACCTTTAGTAAGTGGATCCGCTAGGTTTTCCTTCAACTTGGCATAATCGATCGAGATTATACCACTTGAGAGCAGTTGTCATATGATATTATGTCTGCAAATTATATGTCGATACTTACCATTATAAATTTTATTTTGGGCTCTCCCAATAGCCGATTGACTATCATAATATATGCTTATCATTGGCACTGGTTTGGGCCAATTAGTAATATCCTCTAGGAAATTTTGAAGACATTTCGCTTCTTCCGCTGTTTTGTCTAATGCTATGAATTTTGATTCCATTGTAGACCAGACAATACATGTTTGCCTCGAGTATTTCCATGATACGACTACACCACCAAGTAAGAAAATAAATCCACTCGTAGATTTGGAATCCACTGTATCAGATATCCATTTAGCATCGCTGTATCCCTCTAGAACAACAAGATATCTCGTATAATGCAGACCATATTTTGAAGTTTCTCTCAGATACCTCAAAACTCTTACTATGGCTTTCCAATGGTTATGTCCTAGATATTAGTCTCTAAGACATGCCATAAGATCCTAAATGTGATTAAATGTGTGAAATAATCAAGTAAAGTGGCGGAATCACTTATATTGATTTGGAGAAATTTCGAAAATTTCTATTTGGATGAAGTTCCAAGCTTGTTGTAGGTTGTTTGTTCCTTGGATGAGTTTCCCTATCACCTCATTTGACTCCTCCAAGTGCTAGCTTTGTTGAAATTTTGAAGCAAAAAATTTCACACCCAAGAGAGAAAGTTTCGGCCAAGAGGATGATGAAGAGATGAGAGTTAGTTGTTTCCAAAACTTGGTAGTTGTGTGATTAAAATCATTCAATAAATAAAAGCCAACTACTTCCATCAAGTTTTGACCTTTGATGTAAGTCTTGTGGTCCCACCACATTTTAAATTCAAAATTTAAGTCGGCTTCTCCAACACACAACTTGACTTGGGCAATTTTATCGATTCGTTTAATTTCGAATTAAACGAATTTGCCATCGTGCCATAATTAAATCCAACTTAATTAAATAATTATGCCTCGCAAAATTATTACGATAGTCGTTTTCGAATTAATTCTAAATTAATTCGTTTGCCTGAATTAAAATCCAATTTTAATTTCGTATTGAAATCCGATTTCAATTAATTTAGAATTAATTCGAAAGCGACTATCGTAATAATTTTGCGAGGCATAATTATTTAATTAAATTGGATTTAATTATGGCACGACGACAAATTCATTTAATTCAGAATTAAACGAACCCGATAAAATTAGCCTTTCTTTGATTTTTCCTTCAAATCTTCCATGAATCATCAAGAATCAATGGAAACCCATTTTCATATTTGTTATTTGAAGCTTTCGGCAGTGTGTAAAGTGAACAAGAGAGAGAAACAAAAATTTCCCCTTTAAATAATGGTTTGGACGAAAAAAGAAGGGTATAATTGTCCATTTCCAATTTAATCTAATTCAATAAATGAAAAAACATAATAAATAAGATAGCCTAGAATTGTTCTATAGTTGTTCATGTGTGGTGGGACTCATTTGGTGTTGAAATTAATTGATTTAATCTTGAAATTTTAGATTTAAATCATGAAAAATTAGGAATTTCGGTTTGCTGATCAGATTTTGTAAAACTAGAAATTCTGGGATATATTTGATATGTTATGAATATTTTGGATGTATTTTGGGAGTTTTCACAATTGTCGAAAAGTGTTTCCGACTTGAAATAAGCGAAAACGACAAAAACGACATTACCGGGTGGATTTTGAGTTAACCGGGTGACGGCTATCCAAACAGTGAGTCTGTCACTGTTTGGGCAGCCCATGAACTGCCCAAACACTATTGGAGCTGACCTGGGAAGTTTCCATAAGTTTTGGGTAGTCGGTTCGGTCAAAAACGAGTTTTGCGCATTTTGCGGAAAATCGATTTTCGTAAAAGTTTCGCGAAGTTTCAACTATGTTTATATTAATATTTGATATTAAATAAATAGGTTTAGGTGAAATATGAATAAATTATTCATATTAGATATTGAATAATTTATTTGGTATTTTGAAAAAGTTTTAAAATACGATTTCGCCCGACCCGCGCTTCTGATGTGCCCCATCGCCCAAAACCCCAACAGTTATATGTTTGATATTCGTTTATATTCAAAATATAAAGACCATTATTCACATTTGTTGTACATATCTCAATATCATCTTTATAAACAAAACACCCAGTGTTTCTGAATACAAAGGTATACCCGCATCGGGTTAAACTAAATACAGAGATTATATTCCTAGTCAAACTAGGTACAAATAACAGTCTCCTAATGTAAGTATATGCCCTAAGGGCAGATTCAAAACATAGGTGCCAACGGCCAAAACAGCGACTCTCGTCCCATTTCTGACTCGCAGGTCGATCTCTCCTGAAGCCAGTCTCATGCTAATTTGTGAATCCTGCACATCATTATATATGTGAGTTCCACATCCAGTATCAAAAATCAAAATTTTAAAACTGGTAGTAGACATGTTTATTTCAATAACAAACATACCTGAAGCCGGAGCCTTGCCCGCCTTCGTTTCCTTCAAGTCCGCCTTGAACTTACGGCAGTCACGCTTCCAGTGACCCCATTTGCCACAGTGTAGGAAGACGTCTTAGGATATGTCATTTGTCTTACCATAATATTATGACGATTGAGCCTTGCCCTTCTTTATTTTCTTCTTCACACCCCCAGAAGTCTTCGGCCAGGCCTTGGCCTTCTTAGATGTCGAAGTAAGATGCGTCTCGCGCTTCTTGCCTTTCAGAAGCTCTGGCTCTGCCTCTTTCAGCATAGCCATTAACTCTCTAAGAGTTTTCTCTTGGTTCATCATATTAAAGTTCATGATGAACATGCCCCAGCAGACGGGCAGACTGTAATATGAAATCTATGGTTCGATCTCAAAGGTAATGCTCAGCTCACCCAACTGTTCGATGTCAGCAATCATTTTCGACACGTAGTGTTCGATAGATGTACCGTCTGACATACGAGAGCGAAAGAGTTTCTTCTATAAATCATACTTATGAGATCTAAGATTAGATTTATGAAGATCCTTCAACTTCAATATCATCGCATAAGGATCCAATCCCTTGTTCTAACGACGAAACTGAAGAATCATTGCAGCAAGCATAACAGATTGAGCAGTAAAGTTATCATCACGGTGAGCCTTCTAAAGCTCAAGCTCTACTAGTCGCTCAAGTCCGGGCTCAGGCTCCAGAGGTCTCTCTATTACATAGAGCAACTTCTCAGCTCCCATGACTATTATGAGGTTCATCTCCCAGTCTGGAAAATTTGCGTCGTTAAAGACATTCTCACCCATGATTATGTCTCTAACGCTTATCTTTACAGCCATTTTGATTGATATAGTCCAACTATCCAATCAAATATTTCGAGTACACTTAAATGCAATGGTTACTACAGTCCAACTATATAACCAACTACAAATGGAGTAGTGTTAGAGTACAGTCTAAATGTTCAAAGAAAACAATAAATGAATAATATTAGTCCAAATAATATATATAATAACGATAAATAATAATAATAGAATGCACATATTAGCGAGTATTAAACGAAATTGTAAATTTAATACTAGCCTTCCACTAATTTTCGGCGAGCTTCTAACCCTCCGTTGAGTACTCGGGAAATCTAGTTTCCTAGTGGGCTAGGATCCCGTTAAATAATACACAACATTGACTTTGGCCAACAAGCTGTATAAAATTTAACTAGGTAGATCACTAAGATCAATCAGATCCCATCCAATTCCTAGATCTGGTAGGTGGACATCCAAGTCCGAAACATATATCTAATATATTTCCTAACCAGTTTCCTCTGAATCAACTAAGCCTTGGCTTTGGCTCAACAAGCTTAATGATTCCAGTTAAGCACGACCCATTGACAGTGGGAAAGCTTCGTAATCCACGTCGATGAACAAGAGTGACCTTGAATTTGGCCAACAAGTCACAACTGCCCAAGACATGCGATATTAACAAAGCTTTCATGGTTCAAACACATCTGCGATAGACAATATCTTGACTTTGGCCAACAAATCAAAGTCAATCTTGGATCTTGAGAGAGAACCACTCAATGGAAGGAAACACTTAATATTAAATGTGAGAGCGTTTTCGTAAATTGGCAACTAATTTATTATCTTTGATTAGGTCTCATCATACACCCTTAAACATGCATTCTAAAAGCAAAATAAGGCGCGATAAATATAATAATGATATGTGGATGGATATTCATATACATTTTATTTATAGAACAAATCTCTCTCTTTTCTTTTCCTTTCTCCCGCTAGCACTTTACATTATTCTATTTACCCAATTACATAACACTATAAGAAACCTCATTTACATTGAGGGGAATTGGTGAGAAGAGAAATACAATGAGAATAAGAGGTGATAGACTGGACTCGCAGGTCCAATTTCAAATAAATACAATATTTATAATAATTTTCAAAATTTCCCCCAGCCATTTAATATTCATCCGATATACATTATTCAAACAAATACATCCAAGAATTCACACATAGCATGTTGTCAATCAATCTAATCCAATTAATTAATTCTTCAATTAATGACCATCCAATGTTCATACAACGATTTGATTTGTGTGACTGCCTCCCTCCTGTACAGCCTTTGAAACGATCCCCATTAGTCCAAGATTGCCTCCGCCATATACTAAGTGCATATTCCTTGCAGCTAAGACTCGACCCAATTCATGTGCTGCCTCTACGTATTGTGGCTTAGTACCAACACTAGTACCGCAAAACACACATATGTTTTCAACTCGTCTTCTTGAAGTGGCTTCCATTTTTTACTCTGGATGTCTTCAAAAGTGCAATGATGAGTTGAATTTATAGAACCTGAAAATGGTGAGTAATAATAGCACTAGTATCTTCCATAGGACGTTTGTTAGCTAAACAAAACAAAAGAAATCGTGAAATGTCAAAAAGTTTAGATCCTGTCTACGAAAATAAAGATAATTACAACAGAAAAGCGAATCAAAGCAATAATTAAGGCAACAAAATTGTGTACGCAATACGCCATTCGCTTAGTATAAATTCATTAGGATGCGTCTCAAGAATCCATTCTTTACTCAGCCATCGCTAATGAATTATCTCTTATTTTTTCCAAAACCATTCCTTCTGTCTTATGCTTTGGTTGAACTTTTCCCTACAAAAATAACACACAAAATTAAAAACTCTACAACATGTATACACAAAATATAAAAACAAAAATTACAACAAATTGCATGGGTTGCCTTCCTGCTAGCGCTAAATTTTTCATCTTCAGCCAGACATGACTGAAATCTATCTGTCAATGAGGTTTCAGCGTCGTTTTGGATGTCCGATTAAAGACAATCCCATGAACGTTGCTTTTGAAGGGTCTCTTCCAACGGTAAAGTGGCAAAAAGAATTTTGTCCCATTCAGTGCTTGTGCCACCTTTTTAACCTTTGTTGCTGCAGTGGTTCCTGAAAAGAAAGAAATAAAATCATGAGGTCTCGTATGGTGCTTGACTTGGAATGGAAGTTTCATTCTGTCAAGCTTCTGGGTGATATCTTTGATCTGTACTCCCCAAAACAGTGATGTTTCTTCTGAATGCCTGAGATCTTCAATTTGGTCAAACTGTTGCTCCTCCTTTTGCTCTGCTTCTTGCTCCACCTTTTCTTCACATATGTATTTTAGGATTTCCTCGTTCAGTTCTTTATCTGTCATCTGTGAAAACATGCTCCATAAGTGTCAACCTGAGGATGTAAAGATGTTTCTGACATTAGGTCTTCATCCTCTGATACAACTGGAATGGATGGTTCATGTAGATCTTCATCAAACATCATGGTAAAGCATGCTCTAAGATCTTCATTTTGAGGATTGAAAGTTTGATCCTCTGTTGTTGGTGCAGTTGGTACAAATAGCTCAACTTCTTCATCAGAATCAGAATCTGAATAATAAAAGTCAAACAGAGACTTTGATGGCTTGGGCTCCGGAACTGATACCTCTGATTCTTGATACTGCTCAACATCGTCCTCTATTATGATGTCATGATGAATCTCAGGATATTCGAAGGCTTCTTCAGTAGTATTTGAGTTTGCTCCGTGAGATATGTGATTCAGGTTATCTGTTAATTGCCTAACATGATCTGTCATCCTCTGTATAGACGTTGTTTGACTCTGAATTTGTGCATCAAATTGAGCTTCCCGTTCCTCGAACCAATCTTTGAGCATGTGAATCAACTGATCTTCCTCCGATGGTTCTGATTGTTGATGAAGATCGTAGGTAGATGGTGGATAAGATGGAAAATATGATGGTTCTTCGTACCTTGAATGATTCCAATAATTCTACCACTCTGAAAGGTATATACATCGATCGCTCGGGTGGTTACCATCACATATTACACATCTCCCCATTTCGTTCTGATGAGCAAATGTAGTATTGCTTGATTCTGACATCCAGTGATAATTGTTGGGTTGAACAACAGGCCTCAGAAAACCAGACTGTTGCTCCCAGATTTGGGGTGTATCTCCTTCTAGTAAAGCTCGTAATCTTTCAATCTCCCAATAATGTTCCATTTTTTTAATCACCTGAAAACAAAATAAAGAAATAAAAATTACAGATAAAATAAAGAAAATTAGATACAAGTAAATTAGATAGCTTCAAAATTAATAACTCAAGAAAAATAAGTTTCTGGCAACGGCGCCAAAAACTTGACTGGCGTAAACACACACGTATAACGCAAGCGCACGTATCATTCAAGTAGTATAAAAATATCGATCCCTTGAGGACTTAATTCCTACCATTGTTACTAATTATTGATACTATTTATTTACAAATATCTAATTATGGGGAGAAGAGAATGATTGTTTGATTGGTTGATTGAATGTGGTTTTCCTTAATTAAAATAAACAAAAGAAAATACTAAGGAAAATAACAAAAGATTCAAAGATCTAGGGTTGTGAATCTTTCTAATATCTTTTAAAAGATGAAGTGATTATTTTATGTTTGTGTAATAAATCGGTTTACTAACCTAGAACACGAAATTATGCGAAAGCCTCTGTCGATGGTCAAATACAAATACCCAGTTTAACCCAATTGAACCATATGTCTATGTCAACCAAATTATCTGGATTCATTAAGTTTAAGTTCCAATTATGGCTACCCCCGCCCGACAGGTATATGTATATCATGTAAGGCAATCTATTAAAGGGTTATCTATCCTAAAGGAAGACCGTGGGCTATTAAGTCTAAGGCTGAAACCTAAAATTCCTTTATCAAGTTTATTTTAGATTTACCACATCAATCTTATTCGTGATCAGACAACAAGAAGCATTAAGCTTCAGACTTAATAAGTAAACCCTTAAATTACCCAAACTATAAAATAACCCCTTATAAACCGGTGATATTAGAATTTATCACAACCCCAAATAACTAACACATAACTAGGGCTAGTAAAAACTTAAAAGTAAAGACATAAAGTAAAAATGATGAAAAGTAAAAGACATAAAGTAAAAGCTGAAAAGTAAATTACAATAAAATAAAATAAAATGCTAAAGTAAAAGGATCAACTTTTATTACTACTAATTTATATATCTCCCTTAATATAATATATTAACTTGTGATTATTTTACCAACCAGCCATATAGGCGGTAACCTGATTAAGTCAAATTAAGTCCAACAGCCATAAAGGCGGAACCGAAATAAACCCACCATATAGGCGGTAAGAAAATTTAATTACCAACCGACCAATCTGGCGATATCCTTGATTAGTCAGGTTTAAACCAGATTAAAATGAATTACCAATCGACCAATCTGGCGGTATCCTTTTTAAGTCAAATTTTAAATAGTGAATATATTATATTTAATGGAGATTAATCTAAATATCAATAGTAAAAGAATTACCTTTCACCCTAGCAGGGGGAAGTTACCTCCTAATGGTGAATAGTAAAAACTGTAAAAAGTAAGAAAGTAAATTACTATTATTACAGAACATAATTAAAATTAATTACAAAACTAAAAACTAAAAGAAACTAGTTAGAAACTCCCTATTTACATAAGAGAATTCAGAGAGAATGATACATCTAAAACTGAAACATCGAGCTGAATTTATAGGCCTCGGTAGGCCATGAGCGTCGCGACGCCAATGGTTTGGGCGTCGCGATGCGCGTTGATTACTGACACGCGTTGGCTTGGCTTCGCGAGATCGTGACACGTGTCACTCTTATGTCGGCAGTTGAATTATTGATGTCGGCAACATATGATGGCGACACGTGTCCAAGCACACGTTAGCGTAATCAGCTGAGATTTTGACATGTGGCAGATGCATTTTAGCGTAGATGATGATTGTCGACATCTTAGGATGATGACACGTGTCACAGTGCATGTTAGCGGATCGGCTGTGATGGTGACACGTGGCACTACGCACGTTAGCAAAGTCAACTTTTGAGATTCTAACTTGTGGACCCGGCGCACGTTAGGCGTCGCGACGCCAAGGGTTTGAGCGTCACGACGCATAAATTACCAAAATGCCCTTTTGCCAATTTTCACTGTTTTGCTCCAAATCACCTCCAGAATGTCGTGAAACTTTATTTATTTACAAAATAAAACAAAACACATCAAAATATTCACCAAACTCAAGAAACTATACAAAATATTAGGTTAAATGAGTAGGAAATATTGATATAATTATCACTCATCAATGCCCAATTGGATCCAACCTAATTGTCCACATCCAAACTTGGCCCAACCAAGCCCATTAATCCAAATATAAAAAAATTAGCCCATTTAGTATTTTATGGACTAATTTACATTAATACAATATTCCAAAGATTACATTAATCCATTTTAAGTGTAATTAACATAACTAATTAATTAATCTAACATTTCCAAAATATTAATTAATCTAATTAATCATGTTCATCATTTCAATTCATGTCCAACACAAATTGAAGCAAAATCAAGTCTCCAATAAGCATACTAACTCACGGTAATGACAAGAAATTAATATCTAATTTGATTCCAATCCAATTAAATCAACATTCAACACATATATCATGCCATTAACACATCCAAGTGTCAAAATTTAAAAATCACCATGAGTTACACTAGGGTATAGATTCGGCCAACATGAGGGAATTAGGGAAATTTGATCCAATCAATTTTTCAACAATCCAACAATGCACAACTCCAAGTTATCATTATCTAACATCAACCAACAACTCAATTTTGAATTTTCATGCTCCACGCAAAAATTCATAATTAAGTTTATGAACCATAGTTTTCAAAATCATATTTAGCAAGGCTCTGATACCATTGTTAGTCTCTAAGACATGCCACAAGATCCTAAATATGATTAAATGTGTGAAATAATCAAGTAAAGTGGCGGAATCACTTACATTGATTTGGAGAAATTTCGAAAATTTCTAATTGGATGAAGCTCCAAGATTTTTGTAGGTTGTTTATTCATTGGGTGAGTTTCTCTATCACCTCATTTGACTCCTCCAAGTGCTAGCTTTGTTGAAATTTTGAAGCAAAAAATTTCACACCCAATAGAGAAAGTTTCGGCGAAGAGGATGATGAAGAGATGGGAGTTAGTTGTTTCCAAAACTTGATAGTTGTGTGATTAAAATCATTCAATAAATAAAAACCAACTACTTCCATCAAGTTTTGACCTTTGATGTAAGTCATGTGGTCTCGTCACATTTTAAATTCAAAATTTAAGTTGGCTTCTCCAACACACAACTTGACTTGGGTAATTTTATCGGGTTCGTTTAATTCCGAATTAAACGAATTTGTCGTCGCGCCATAATTAAATCCAATTTAATTAAATAATTATGCCTCGCAAAATTATTACGATAGTTGCATTCGAATTAATTCTAAATTAATCGCAAAATTATTACGACAGTTGCTTTCAAATTAATTTTAAATTAATTCGTTTGCCCGAATTAAAATCCAATTTTAATTTCGTATTGAAATCTGATTTCAATTAATATAACTGATATATTATTTTAGCCACAAATAAATAAATTAAATAGAAAAATCCAATTTAACTATTAAATTTATTTTATCGATTAATTCTAAATTAATCGCATTCTCTCTTCTTTACGAAGTTAATCCCAGATTAATTCTTACCACAATTAATCCCAGATTAATTTTCTCTCTCATAATTAATCCCAGATTAATTCTATCTGAGTCAAATATCATTGGTGAATCTTTGGGAAGCGACCCAAGATATTTCTGGGTATGTTGGCAGTAAATACGGTTATCGAACTATCCGATCACATGCGTACCTTGTACCACGTTCTCACCGATTTACAAGACATGGTTGGCTTATAACAAAGCACCGTGCCTACCAAATTCTCCAGAAATATTCACCGAGGAATATCATTTGTATCATGCGTAGTAATACTAACATTATGTAATGCATAATACGATCCAATATCGGATTTCACATGCTAGGCATATGGCTGGCTCTGTGTATGCTCCGTACGAAGCATATATATGATCTCAAGTATCTAATCTCTATAATCGGGAAGTCATGGCCTAGTCATACTATCCTGATAGCTGCAGCTTTTAAGAGTACTAGTTCTATATCATATGTGACCATCATCTCCATATGACTGAAGTGATACTCTCATCTTGACATCATATCCAATACATTACGATTCTCAGTAAACCCAATACAGGCGTACACAAAACCTGTTAAAACTCCAGATGACCAATTCCAAAGTAAACTGATTATCGCAAGTAATAGCGACGTAAGTCTCAGGTTAAAGATCACATACACCTACCCTGATTCGGATTCACATAGACACATAGTCATACTACCAATGGGATTCCGAGTGGGTCTATCCAGAATGAACTTTTCCCGGTCCAACGGCTAACAGAACATTTTATTACACTTGCATAAGTATCTAATACCTAAATATATGAGAACTATGTCATTAAGCTTCCAGAACGCGCACAAGTGTAATATTAGTCTATTCCGTATTATCAATATCCAGTCTCGATAATACTTCGAATATGGATATTTAATGATTAAACTGTTCATGGATTAATATTGTCTCATATCTTATTAATCCGATTTAACTATATAGACTTTTATCATTAATATATATATCCAAGTAATCTAATTACAATAATGATAAAATAGCAATTTCATTTTGTCACATAGTTAATTTGTACAAAAACACAATGTTCTTTACAAATAGTGATGTTATGGGTCATAATTGTCCAACACTAGATTGCTCGTATATCTGCTAAGCCTGTTTACAACTTGAGCGATATCTGGTAGTGTGCAATTTGTGAGATACATCAGACTTCCGATGATTCTCGAATACTCTAATTACGATACACTTGAGCCAGTATTCTTTGATAAATGAAGAGTTAGGTCCGCATGAGTTCTAGCCACATTTAGATCTCCTTTATTATATTTCTCAAGTATTTTCTCGACATAGTGAGTCTGAGATAATATATATTCCTCTGGTGTTCTAGAAATCTTAATTTCTAATATCACATCAGTTACTCCTAAATCCTTCATATCAAATTTGATGGTTAATATTTTATTGGTAGACTGAATCATCTCAAGATTACTACCAATTATCAGCATATCGCCTATGTAGAGACACACAATGACATATCCTTTTTGAGTTGATTTGGTGTATACAGACTTATCACACTCATTGATTTTGAACCCACTTGACAACATATCTTTGTCAAATTTTTCATGCCATTGTTTAGGTGCTTGTTTTAATCCGTATAAGGATTTTACAAGTTTTCACACCTTCTATACTTGTTCAAGAACATTGAAACCTTCTAGTTGTTCCATGTAAATCTCTTCATCTAGGTCACCATTTAAAAATTTTGTTTTTGCATCCATTTGATGTATTTCAAAAATCAAATATAGTTGCTATGGCTATGAGCAAGCTTATTGACGTGATATGAGTCATTGGTGAATAAGTATTAAAGTAATCAAGACCTTCTTTTTTCCTATAACCTTTTATGACAAATCTTGCCTTTTACTTATCTATTGATCCATCCGATTTCATCTTCCATTTGAATATCCATTTGTAGTCCAGTGGCTTACAATCTAGAGGAAGATCAACCAATTCCCAAGTATGTTTTTGTAGGATGGAATCAATTTCACTATTTATAGCCTGATTCCACAAAGGTACCTCTAATGAAGACATTGTTTCTTTATAGCTTTGAGGCTCATTTTCTAACAAGTATGTCAGAAAATCGGGTCCAAATGACTTAGACGTTCTAGCTCTTTTGCTACGTCAAGGTTCAATTGCCTCAACATTTTCATATTGATCTGACTCTTGGTCAACCTGATCACTATCTTTGACAGTATCAATAGTTCTTTTGAGAGACTATGTTCTTTGTCTTTCCTTACAAGGAAATGTCTCTTCAAAAAATATCGCATTCCTTGACTCAATTATCACATTCGGATCGATGTCAGGAATTTCAGACTTATGTACCAAGAATCGATACGCACTACTATTGTGAGCATATCCAATGAATATAAAATCAACAGTTTTAGGTCATATTCTAACATTCTTAGGTTTAGGAACCATTACTTTGGCAAGACACCGCCATACTTTCAAATATTTGTAGGAAGGTACGTGACCTTTCCACAATTCATATGGTGTCTTGTCCAATCTTCTGTGAGGTAGCTTGTTCATAACGTAGTTGGCGAAAAGCAAGGCTTCCCCCCACAAGTTCTAGGGTAAACCAGAGCTTGTCAACATGGCGTTCGTCATTTTCTTCAACGCTCAGTTTTTATGCTTAGCAATCCCGTTTTATTGAGGCGAATAAGGAGCAATAGTTTCGTGAATAATTCCATTATTGGAATAATATTCACCAAATGGTGACACATATTCACCACTTATATCACTCCTGATTCTTTTGATTTTCTTGCCAAGTTGAATTTCAACTTCGTTCTTATAGTGTATAAAGCTCTTAATAGCTTCATCTTTGTTCCTCGACAAATACACATAACAGAATCTTGTGCTATCATCGATAAAAGTGACAAAATACTTTTTACCGCCTCTTATTTGCACAATATTCATATCACACACATCAGAGTGTACAAGTTCCAAGGGTTCAAAACTTCGTTCTATGGAATGAAATGATGCTCTATGTGTTTTTACTTCAACAAATGTCTTACATTTGTGTTGGTTATCAATTACAAATTTAGTTACAAGGTCCATATTAATTAATTTATGCATCATATCATAATTAACATGACTTAACCTCTCATGTCATACATTATGTGACTCAATAATATAAGCGAAAGATGTAGCTTTATTATTAACACTGTGTCGATTGACAGTCATTACATTGAACTTGAAAAAGCCCTCAGTGAGGTACTTTTTTCCTATATAAACATCATTCTTGGTCAATAAAAACTTGTCAGAAATAAATACAAGCCTAAAACCATTCTTGTTAAGGAGAGAGTGATGAGTGGTAAATCTATCACTATTTCCCACTCATTTAACCAAATATTTCGTATAGTTTCTCGAGTTTTGTGAACGTTTTGATGTATTTTGTGTTATTTTGCAGATAAATAAAGTTTGGAAAGCATTGGAGGCAATTTGGGGCAAAAACGGACAAAAATGCGTCAACATGGATATTTTGGTCTTTAACACGTCGCGCCGCCAAGACTTCTGCGTCGCGACGTCTAAAATACACCGAACAGTGTTAACGTGCGCCAGGTCCACAAATCAGAATCTGAGAAAAGTTTGACTTTGCTAAAATGCGTCGTGCCATGTGTCACCATCACAGCCGATCTGCTAACATGTGCCGTGCCACGTGTCAGCATCCTACGGTGCCGACAGTCACCATCGCCACGTGTGCCACGTGTCACTCCAGGTCATCTCCATGTCATCAGCCACGTCAGCAAGTCAACAAGTCAACATTGCCACCTCACCGCCACATCATCATCAGCCAATCAGAAGCTGCCACGTGTCGTAATTCTATGGTGCCGACAGTCTCTTTCCCACGTGTCGCCACGTACCGCCATATCACCGCCAAGTCAGCGCCACGTCAGCATCAATTATTGGATATCATATCCTTATCTAACACGTGGCGGATAAGAATCTCATCAACCAATCAGAAGCCGCCATGTGTCACAATAATTGAGTTCCAACCACTCCGCCACGTGTCACCTTATCACCTTATCCGGAATCTGCAACCGACGAACCAGAAGCTGCCACGTCGACAAATCTGGCGTCGCGACGCTAACTGGGCGTCGCGACGCTGGACCCTTATCGACCCCTATAAATAGAGCTCGAAATTTCAGATTTCAGTGCACCACTCTCTCTCTTATAATCTTTCTAAAGAGAGAGTTTCTCTCTCTACTTTCTTTTAATTTTTAGTTTTTTAGTTTTTAGTTTTGTAATTAATTTTAATTACGTTTTGTTAATATAGTTTTTACTTTTTACTTTTTACAGTTTTTATTTACCATGAGGAGGTAACTCCCCCAGCTAGGGTGAAAGGTAATTCTTTTACTTTTATTATTTAGATTAATCTCCCTTAAAAATAATATATTCACTATTTAAAATATTGACTTAAAAAGGATACCGCCAGATTGGTCGGTTGGTAATTCATTTTAATCTGATTTAAACCTGACTAATAAAGGATACCGCCAGATTGGTCGGTTGGTAATTTAATTTTGGTTCTGCCTTTATGGCTGGTTGGACTTAATTTGACTTAATCAGGTTACCGCCTATATGGCTGGTTGGAAAAAGAATCACAAGTTTATATATTATTTTATGGGAGATATCTAAATTAGTAGTAGTAAAAGTAATTCCTTTTGCCTTAGCATTTTATTTTTTTGTAATTTACTTTTCAGTATTTACTTTACCGCATTTTTACTTTATGTCTTTTATTTTCAAGTTTTTACTAGCCCTAGTTATGTGTTGTAACTAAATTAGTTATCTGGGGTTGTGATGAAATCCAATATCACCGTTTTATAAGGGTTAGATTATAGCTTGGGTAATATAAAGATTTATTTATTGAGTCTTAAACTTAATGCTTTTTCATTACTGGCCATTAATAAAATTGATCTAGTAAATCTAAAATGAACTAGACATAGGGATTTTAGGTTTCAGCCTTAGACTCAATAGCCCACGATCTTCCTTGAGGATAGATAACCATTTAATAGATTTCCTTACAAGATAGGAATATACTTGTCGGGCGGGGGTAGCCATAATTGGAACTTAAACTTAATGAATCTAGATAATTTGGTTGACATAGACATATGGTTCAATTGGGTTAAACTGGGTATTTATGTCTGACCATCGACAGAGGCTTACACATAATTTAGTGTTCCAGGTTAATAAATCAATATATTACCCAACTTTAAGATAACCACTTCATCTTTAAAATGATATTGGAAGAAATCACAACCCTAATAGTTTTTAATATTGAATTTTCTTAAAACCTACTTTCGAATAATTTTATTTACTTGCTTTTAAATTTAGAATCGTCACCATTTCAAATCAATCAATCAAACAATCTGTTAGATATTAGTAATCATTTGACCTCATAAAATTAATAGATTAGATATTAAGTCCTCGTGGGATCGATATTTTTATACTACTAGAACGATACGTGCGCTTGCGTTATACGTGTGTGTTTACGCCGATCAAGTTTTTGGCGCCGTTACCGGGGACTTATTTATCTTTTACTATTAGTTTAGGGGTTAGATACCTTTACTTGTATCTAATTTTCTTTTTACTTATTGTTTTTGTTTTCTTGTGTTTCAAGTTCTCAGAAACTTCATGAGACGAACCAGAAGCTTTGAACTTCGACTGCTTGACCCATAAATTGAAAGAACCATCAGACAGTTGAGAAGGGAAATGCGAGAAGGTCAAGAAGCTTTAGTCAACATGGAATCTGAACCTTTGATCGTTGCACCACCAATTCTCATTCGAGACAGAACCATTCCGGTGGTTGACAGACTCATTTCATGTATTGTACTTCCTCCATTACCAGAAAATACGTGTGACATCAAAACATGCATTCAGATGATTCAGCACTCAGTTCAATTCGGGGGGAATGCAACTGAAGATCCTAATTCCCACATCAGCAACTTCCTTGAAGTTTGCGGCACTTTTAATTACAACCGAGAAGCGGAAGAAGCAATGAGACTGCGAGTTTTTCCATACTCATTGAAGGACAGAGCTAAATCTTGGCTACATTCACTACCAGCAGGTTTCAGCCTTAGACTCAATAGCCCACGATCTTCCTTGAGGATAGATAACCCTTTAATATATTTCCTTACAGGATAGGAATATACCTGTCGGGCGGGGGTAGCCATAATTGGAACTTAAACTTAATGAATCCAGATAATTTGGTTGACATAGACATATGGTTAAATTGGGTTAAACTGGGTATTTGTGTCTGACCATCGACAGAGGCTTACACATAATTTAGTGTTCCAGGTTAAAAAATCAATATATTACCCAACTTTAAGATAACCACTTCATCTTTAAAATGATATTGGAAGAAATCACAACCCTAGATAGTTTTTAATATTGAATTTTCTTAAAACCTACTTTCGAACAATTTTATTTACTTGTTTTTAAATTTAGAATTGTCACAATTTCAAATCAATCAAACAACCTGTTAGATATTAGTAATCATTTGACCTCATAAAATTAATAGATTAGATATTAAGTCCTCGTGGGATCGATATTTTTATACTACTTGAACGATACGTACGCTTGCGTTATACGTGTGTGTTTACGCCGGTCAGAGAGCCCAAAACCAAGTTCTTCTGAATATCAGGAACATGCATAACATTCTTCAATGTAAGTTCCTTTCCGGATGTCATCTTCAGAACCACTGTGTATTGTCCAAACACTCTAGAGGTAGACAAGCTTCCCATTGTCATATGATTGCCATCATCGACCTTCTGATATGAGGAAAACATTTTGCTATCAGCACATATATGACGAGTAGTCCCAATGTCTACCCACCATTCTCTCGGATTTCCAACCAAGTTAGCTTCTGTTACAACTGCTGAGAGGTTCATTTCTGAGATCTCATCAGTTGGCTACTCATCTTCAGTGACATGGGCCTCATTTTTCTTTTTCTTGCCTTTGTCATGAGACTTCTTGTTTCTGCAGTCCTTTTCCATATGACCGTTTTTTCCACAGTTATAGCTCCACTATTCTTTCACTTTTTGCTACCTTTTCCACCATCGATGATGTTGGCCTTAGACTCCATAGTCTTATAGCTGGCCTTTTCAGACTTCATGTTGTCCTCTTCGATCCTCAATCGAACTACAATGACTTCAAGACTCATATGTTTCTTTTTGTGTTTCAGATAGCTCCTGAAGTCCTTCCATGATGGAGGTAACTTTTCAATGATTGTGGAAACTTGAAACGTCTCACAGAGTTTCATTCGTTCATCCAATATTTCATGAATGATAAATTATAGTTCACCTAATTGAGACATTACCGTTATTGAATCTACCATTTTGTAGTCCAGGAATCTACCCACGATAAATTTCTTTTGCAAGTGTGGTTTATACCCACTTATTATGGCATTCTCAGCTTATTATTTTGTTATAATTCGAGATATTTAATATGATTTATAGTTTATTTTATGTTATATTTATAGGAGCATTAATATATGGATCAGGGAATAATTGCACGTGTTTTGGAAACTTCAGGGAAGACACAGGACGAGCAGGGAAGAATGGCGCCGAGGCGCCAAAATCCCATACAAATTCCAGGGAGAATGGCGCCGCGGCGCCATTCATCACAAGCAATGGGCGCCGCGGCGCCCATTCATTAAGCAACATATGGCGCCGCGGCGCCAATTGGAATGAAACAAAAGGGCAGGCGCCACGGCGCCTTCACAAGATGCAATCTCCATACAATTTCCAGGGGAATAAGCGCCGCGGCGCTGCGGGAGAAGAGTTTCACGCGTATCAGGAAATTGATTTTAGGGTTTTCAATAATCCTAATGCTACCCAAAGACTCCCTGCCTCAACTATAAATATAACATTACATCCAACATTCAAAGGGAGGCTAATACAGAGCACAAAACACAGAACACATATTTTTAGAGATCCAAGGAGAGGATTGAAGAGCGACAAGAGGAGACAAAAGCTGTAATATCCGGAGAGGAAGAGATTCAATTCGGGTTTTATCTTCTTATTTCTTTCTTAAGACTCTAATGATTTCCATTAAATTCGTGGCTTGATTATTTATTGTTTTATCTTTTGTCATGAATTTACTCCTTAATTTTGGAGAATGATGTAATTGATGCTTGAACCTTGTATTTTTGTTTATCAATTTTGTAATGAAGTTTTATTAATTATTTATATTCTTTTGAGTTTAATGCTTCTTAATTGTTGGCCACAATTGAAGATGATGAATGTTTAGAATCTATCACTCGAGAGAGGGGATTTTGAATAGATCTAGAGAATATAACCTAGGGTTTTATAGAGTTCGAGAGAATCTGTAGTCCTTTGAAGTCGTTAACATAGAATCACAAATCGTAATGAGTTATTAACTATTGGATTTTTATAGAGATATCGAAGTCTATAGTTGATAATATTTTCACTCGGCACTCGAGAGAGGGAGTTGATATTTTAGGATCTTGACTTATAAATAATATAACTGAACAAAGATTAATTGGCATGACAAATACATAGGAGACAGCTAGGTGAAATCAGGATCCAAAATCTCTATCGTATTAGTTCCTCCTATCAAAATATTTTTATATTTTATTTATTTATTAAAAATCTTTATTATTTATCGTCTAAATAAAGTTAGGATTATCAATTGTAGTACTTAGTGTGAGTTAACGCAATCCCTGTGGGTTCGACACTCTTTCACTGATTTATACTAAAACTTGACACCGTACACTTGCGGTACGATATAAAAATATCACAACAAGTTTTTGGCGCCGTTGCCGGGGATTGTTTGTTTATTTCACATTAATACTACTACCAAGTAATTTTAGCTTTAATTTAGAATTTTATTTTAATTTTAATTTTAATTTTAATTTTATTATTTTTATTTCCTTATTTTTGTCTTAAGTTTTATTTTTATTTTTGTTATTATTTCTTTTTTTTTATTTTATTTGATTTGATTTTATTTTATTTTTGTTTTATTTTTTTTCTTACGAGGTGAGTTTGAAAAGAACCAATGGCAGATCCTGTTAGTGCACTGATAGCTGAAGTATCGTCCTTCACGACTCATCTAGCAGTATTGATAAATCAAATGAGTCAACCGTCTATTGAAGCTGTTTCTGCTAATGGAATTTTTTATCCAACAGAGAGGAGCAGGATTTGAACAAGTACAGTATGTGAACAATTGGAACTTCAACAACTGTAGAGGCAGTCATATGCTTAATTATTATCATCCGAATTTTTCATATGCTGATATGGAGAACATTTTGCAACCTCCTCATGGCTTCAATTATCCAAAAGTTGAGCAGAAACCTTCCTTAGAAGACCTCATGATCACGTTTGTAGCTACAGCTTCAGAGAGGTTTGAGAAGAATGAGTCAATGCTGGATAATATCGAAACACGAATGGGCAATATAGAGGCAAATATGAAATCTTTAGAAGCAAAAATTGAGTTGCTTGCTTCTTCCATGGCCAATCAACAGACATGGGATTTTCCGAGTGATACTGAAGTCAACCCCAATGAGCAAAGTCAAATTATAACCTGTAGGAGCGGAAAAGAGTTTAAAGACACCTCTCAGGACTTAGGCAGTAAAGAAAATGAAATGGTATTTCAGGAGGAAACAGTAACAGAAGAAGAGAACAAAGGTGAATTGATAATGAGAGGTCAATATGAAGAAAAATCACCTTCAGTGTTTTAAGAGCCATGCCGAGTTCTCAAGGTGATGCAGACTGTCACATGATAGATACAGTAGAAAAGAGAGTTGAAACCAGACATGGTGAATCAGTATTTCAACAACCTATGAGCATAATGCAACCATGTATAAAGGAAAATTCTCTGCAGCTAAACTCGAAACCACTCCCAAAGGGTCGTAAAAAGAGGAAAAGAAAGGCCAGTTCTAACTTAGAGATAATTCCTGGAAGATTAAAAAGAAAACCGAGCCAATTTTGCCGAATGTGCAGTCCAAAATTTCCAATTGAAGGGAAATCTACATATCCTGGGGGACCATCTATGGATAAATCACCACAGCCTGCCAAGCTATCTTTTTCATGTCATAAGAACCGGTGGATACCAAAGAAGAAAACAGATGAGATTACCCGGTTCACTACTTTTAAGCCACCATAACCATTTGGGTGGTTGCGTCTGGCTGAAGACGTTAAACTTAGCGCTAGCGGGGAGGCAACCCTTGCATTTCTTTTATTATTATTTTCTTTACTTTTTATTTTTATTTTATTTATTTTATTGTGTGCTATTTATTTATTTGCATGTTATTTATGCAGGTAGCACGAGACACACAACGCCCGCGCAACCAAATTCCAACCAGCAAGAGTCTGATCAACTCCATGCACGGTAGTGTTGTTCCTCACTCTTGCTCTTGATATTTATCTTACATTGAGGACAATGCAAATTTTAAGTTTGGGGGTGTGTGCATGTTGTTTACTTGCTATTTAGTTGTTTAAATTTATTGAAAAAAAAAAAAAAAAATTTGTTTTAGTCTTTGATAGTAAAGCATAAATCTTGTGATAATATTGTTTGTTTATGGGTGAAATTTTAGAAACGATAAGTGCCTAATTTACTTTTATCTGATGCCTTGAATAATTGATCTATGTTAGACTCGTAAGCACTTAAAAATAGGTTTTTAGCAGTAAAACTTAAGTAGTTGACAAGGTGGTCAGTTGAAGAAATTGCATGTCGATGAATGACCGTTTGCTTAGATATCTATCTTGGTTTGCTAGTGTTATGAAGTATGGTATAGCTAAAAAAGAAAAAGAAAAAATGTCTCTAAAGAAAGAAAATAAACCACCTATAACCGATAAGCGTGAAGCTACCCATGGGCGAGTATTAGGACCACCATGAGGAGAAATGCTACCTTAAAGGGTAGGTGTGTTGAAAAAAAAAAAAAATAAAAGAGCAAAAAGAGAAGCAAAAAGAGACAAGAAAAGAAAAAAAAAATCATACCATACTGAGCACGAAATAAAGCAATTACAAAGCATAATTGAGATATCTAAGTTGGTTTGACCCATTGATTCTAATTTTTAAACGAAATCATTGAGTTGGCTTACTTAAGATCAAAGCTGTGATGAACCTTTACACACACACACCTTGAGTCTAGCTTAGATAATTTATTCAAGAAATTGGATTCGAGTTGCAATTGCGTACTTTGAAGCTTCTCTAATTTCATTTATAAGCTTTCTTTGAGGATATATTTATGCGTAACTATCGAGACTATGTTTTGTTATTTTTATATTTTTGCATGATTGTGTGTGAATGACGTTTGTGGGTGTCGTCACTGTAAGCCCTCACGAGACTATAACTCGTCCACTAGGGCCGCCTAGGGGTTTAAAGGCTTGTTGCATACGCTAAATGCAATCGTGATCCCTACGAAAGTGGCTTAATTAATTTAGTAATTTTTATTTGTTTATTGAATTTAGTTTTTTATTTTTTGCTCGGGACTAGCAAAACCTTAAGTTTGGGGGTTTTGATAAGTGTGGTTTATACCCACTTATTATGGCATTCTCAGCTTATTATTTTGTTATAATTCGAGATATTTAATATGATTTATAGTTTATTTTATGTTATATTTATAGGAGCATTAATATATGGATCAGGGAATAATTGCACGTTTTTGGAAACTTCAGGGGAAGACACAGGACGAGCAGGGAAGAATGGCGCCGAGGCGCCAAAATCCCATACAAATTCCAGGGAGAATGGCGCCGCGCGCCATTCATCACAAGCAATGGGCGCCGCGGCGCCCATTCATTAAGCAACATATGGCGCCGCGGCGCCAATTGGAATGAAACAAAAGGGCAGGCGCCACGGCGCCTTCACAAGATGCAATCTCCATACAATTTCCAGGGGAATAAGCGCCGCGGCGCTGCGGGAGAAGAGTTTCACGCGTATCAGGAAATTGATTTTGGGTTTTCAATAATCCTAATGCTACCCAAAGACTCCCTGCCTCAACTATAAATATAACATTACATCCAACATTCAAAGGGAGGCTAATACAAGAGCACAAAACACAGAACACATATTTTTAGAGATCCAAGGAGAGGATTGAAGAGCGACAAGAGGAGACAAAAGCTGTAATATCCGGAGAGGAAGAGATTCAATTCGGGTTTTATCTTCTTATTTCTTTCTTAAGACTCTATGATTTCCATTAAATTCGTGGCTTGATTATTTATTGTTTTATCTTTTGTCATGAATTTACTCCTTAATTTTGGAGAATGATGTAATTGATGCTTGAACCTTGTATTTTTTTTATCAATTTTGTAATGAAGTTTTATTAATTATTTATATTCTTTTGAGTTTAATGCTTCTTAATTGTTGGCCACAATTGAAGATGATGAATGTTTAGAATCTATCACTCGAGAGAGGGGATTTTGAATAGATCTAGAGAATATAACCTAGGGTTTTATAGAGTTCGAGAGAATCTGTAGTCCTTTGAAGTCGTTAACATAGAATCACAAATCGTAATGAGTTATTAACTATTGGATTTTTATAGAGATATCGAAGTCTATAGTTGATAATATTTCACTCAGCATTTCACTCGACTCGAGAGAGGGAGTTGATATTTTAGGATCTTGACTTATAAATAATATAACTGAACAAGATTAATTGGCATGACAAATACATAGGAGACAGCTAGGTGAAATCAGGATCCAAAATCTCTATCGTATTAGTTCCTCCTATCAAAATATTTTTATATTTTATTTATTTATTAAAATCTTTATTATTTATCGTCTAAATAAAGTTAGGATTATCAATTGTAGTACTTAGTGTGAGTTAACGCAATCCCTGTGGGTTCGACACTCTTTCACTTGATTTATACTAAAACTTGACACCGTACACTTGCGGTACGATATAAAAATATCACAACACCCAGCATCCTCTATTTTGTATTTATTCTCAAGAGATTCCCAGAGAATCTTCACAGAAATCATGCCTTGGTACATATTGTATAGGGTATTGTCAAGTCCTCATAAGAGATAGTTCTTGCACAAAAAGTCATCTGATGACCATGTCTATTCTCGCAGTTGCTTGGCTGTTTTCGTTTCTCTCTCCACAAGACCCGGAGGATCTTTGAGGTACTTAGCCAACTGCAACGTTGTGAGGTAGAACAATATTTTGCTCTGCCATTGTTTAAAGTTTGCTCCACCAAAATTTTTCGTTTTTTCTCCATGAGCGACCGGTACTGCGATATTTCTACTAGCCATGTGTATTGGAAAATCCAACAGCAATCAATAAGTCTACAAAATAAAAATTATACAACGATCAAACGAATGATCTTGTTTAAGTGATATACTAAGAATCCACTCGTTGTTATATTGGACAGTAGTACCAAATAACACAAGTCCTTGAATTTACGACTAAGATCTCTTATGATAAGTAAATAAAGGAATATTCCCAGAAGACGAGGGGGGTCCTGAGTAACCACTTAAGTCTCTGCCCACTTAGGCTATTATCGCTTTTTTGACAGAATATCCTTTAAACACTTTCTCATTAGAATATCTTAGACATTCAAACTTAGTATTACACTTCAATTCACAATAAGATATGTGTAGATTTATATGTGTATATGTGTATTAATCAATCAAGCTTTGACAGAATTATGTGTGTAAGATTACACTTTTAAAGTATACAACACACAATTAAATTTCAACTTTATCACTATATATATGCTTGTGATAATTGAACACCCTAATATTAACTTAAATATATACTACCAAGTTTATTGTAATACAATATATGATTTTACTAAGTTAATATTATGATAGTATAAATTAATCTAAGTCTATTTTAATCTAAAAATAATTACAAGATTAATTCCGTTAGTGTCACGTTCGTTTCTTCGTTCGAATGAAACTTTCCAGAGAGTTCACGTTCATGTAGCGTTCGAGAACGCGTTCGAACGAACTATCCCAGAGAGTTTACGTTCATGTAGCGTTCGAAAACGCGTTCGAACGATATGTTCCAGAGAGTTTACATTCATGTTGCGTTTAAAGACGTGGTCGAATGTTCTTTGGCAAAAGACTTGCGTTCGTGTTGGGTTTGAAGATGCATTCGAACGAGATTACGAAAAATCAAAATTTTACCTACACGTTCGTCGAGCGTTCGAACGCCCTTGCATATTTTTCATGCACAGATCGAATACATCTTTCCAAAAAACGGCTATTAACACATGCAAATTCTCATCTAACAACACTAAAGTTAATAAGTTCTTAAGAGTGTGGTAAAGTATGTGTCATCAAACGAAAACTAACATGCATCAAACAGATCTACTATTATGCCAATCATCAATATCAAACCATAAACCTTAGAAAAATAAGAAAAACATGGACAAATGTTGAAAACAATGAAAATGAAATCCAAGTCGAGATGCCTATGTCCTTAAGAACTTATCAGCCTCCGCCTCGGTGCTCTACGTATGCTATGTGGCTAATGTTCTCTTAGGATTCCTTGGATGCTTCTTGTTGAAGGGGCACTCCTTTAACAAGTTCTTGAATAAGGAGGAATAGTGGATACTCTCTCTTGACTCAAAAACTAATGACTCAAGACTTATGTGACTTTCTGGATTATGAACACTTGTGTTTTTCCTTGATCATAAATGAACTCAAGGTCCTCTTAATTTATAGGCAACGAATGGTGCATTTGAAGACACCATTTAGTTTGGGGTGTAACCCTTCCAAGGGTTATACCCCTTCCCTTATGCCCTTTGAGGCCTAGAGTCTCATCCTATCAAATTAAATGACATATCCCTACATATTTGTGTCTTTCCCATAAGCCACAACCCAAATGACATGTCTCTCTTACACACATACCATATATTTAGAGAATTTACAATATTTTATTCACATCAATATAAAATTATAAATAAAAATTTGAATATAAATATTTAAAAAGAGTAATGAGAGAGAATGAGTATTTTACCTAACCTCTATCTCTTCCCGAATAAGTAATGGGCATTAAATTTTCACTATTCTCATTTTCAATATAAATTTTTTTCAATTTTTCTTAATTGGAGAAACCGAAGTGACGTGAATCACGTAATGGTTAAAAAAAATAAAATAAGAATGAAGAAGAAGATCAACAAATAACATAAATAGCACAAATCTCTTCATTTCATGAACCCAAACAAACACCATCTCCCACTACACCTAAATGGATCACATCACATATTCCCCGTCCTTGAAGCCATTATACAATCATCAAAAACCAAAGATCACCAATTATAATCACATCAATGAGAAAATAATCCTATCAAAAAAATGCATGTCCCAAAATTCATCCTTCAATACCAAAACCTCACTATCTTTATTAGCAAACATCATCAATCCTCCTCTTCATCCTTCTGTTGATCCAAAGAAAGTCTTCACAGGAAACTTTGCTCCGGTGGATGAGCTTGGTCCGGCCGAGTGTCCGGTGATCGACGGCAAGCTTCCGAGCTCTGTAACCGGAACATACATCCGAAATGGACCGAACCCACAACACATGCCTATCAATGGTCCTCTCCACTTCTTTGAAGGTGACGGCATGCTTCACTCTGTACAGTTATCTAATGGGCGTGCAATTTACTCTAGCCGCTATGTTAAAACTTACAAGTACAACCTCGAGAGAGATGCCGGTTGCCAAATTTTTCCCAACATGCTGTCAGGATTTTATGGGATTGCGGATCTCTTTAATTGTGTTGTGGCCATATTGAGAGTGTTCATGGGTCATATAAATCTCAAGAAAGGATTTGGTTTGGCCAACACAAGTCTTGCTTTGTTTTCATCAAAGCTTCTTGCACTTGGTGAGTCCGATCTGCCATATATTATGAACTTGACACAAGAAGGTGACATTAAGACTTTAGGCAGATGGGATTTTGATAAAAATTTATTTGCAAACATGACTGCTCATCCAAAGACAGATATGGACACAAAGGAAACTTTTGCCTTCAAATGTAGCCCTATGTTTCCTTACCTGACCTTCTTCTGTTTTGATGAAAATGGTGTTAAACAAAAGGATGTGCCCATTTTGTCAATGGACCGACCAACTTTCATTCATGACTTTGCAATAACAAAACGGTTCGCTATTTTTTCAGAAACCCAATTGGCGGTTTCAGCAGAAAATGTGATGTTGGGGAAAGGCATGCCTGTGGTTTTTGATCAGGCAAAAGTCCCAAGAATTGGGATCATTGTGAGGCATGCATCAACAAGCCATGATGATGATGATCAGATCATGAAGTGGTTTAGTGTTCCAGGGTTTAATGCAATGCATGTGATAAATGCCTGGGAAGAGGGAGAGGATGAGATTGTTCTTATTGCACCAAATGCAATTTCAATGGAAAATACTTTCCGCAGGATAGACAAGGTCCATTTCTCATTGGAGAAGGTGAGAATCAATACAAGAACAGGAGATGTTTCTAGAAATATTTTATCAACAAGAAATTTGGAGATGGGGTCTATAAATTCTTCCTATATTGGGAAGAAAATTCGTTATGTTTTTTTAGGAATAGGTAAAGAAATTCCTAAAATGTCAGGAGTGGTGAAGATTGATTTAGAAAGGGAAACCGAAGTTTCAAGAAGGTTTTATGGGCCTGGTTGCTTTGGAGGGGAGCCGTTATTCGTGCCAAGAAATGATGGAGCTGATGAAGATGATGGATTTGTTGTGACTTACATTCATGATGAGGCTTCTGAGGAATCGAAATTTGTTATTATGGATGCCAAATCCCCAAATTTAGATATTGTGGCAGCTGTTAAGTTGCCTAGGAGGGTTCCTTATGGGTTTCATGGCCTATTTGTTTATGGGGAGAATCACTCAAATGCATAAATTTATGTATTTGTCACCGGTAGTGTATGGTGGTATCATCAACCACTCATTTAGAGTTATATTAAATATAATTAAATTTTATTTAGTTATTTTTTTACCTTTTTAGCGCGCATGACATGATATTATATTGAGTTATATGTATGACATGAGTTTAATAGAATTTTCAACTGAAGTATAAGTGAAGTGATACTACTAATTAATAAAAATATAATATGTACTTAGTTGTATTAAATATATATACTATTTATTTGATATTTTTTTAATAATTTAATACATATAATAAAATATTATTAAATTATATCAATGGAGAAGCTACATTATGTAAGAACCCTCTATTGCTATGCAACAAAAGTTGCATGCATATTGTGTAAGAATTTATTTGCAACATGAATTTTAACAAAAGAGCTTAGAATACAATTAAAGAATTATTCGGATGATTCAGGGAGCATATCTGATTTAGAATTCATATCGGTAGCGAAAATTTTGGCAGATCTATTGATTTGTTGCACTAAGGAGATCATCATTTGCTCCTCACTTCTTAATGGTGAGAAACTTACTCTCCGTATTAAGTTTCTTTAATCTTTTCGTTATGAAGCAATTTCTTTAAGCTTCTATTCTATCTCTCTCTCCTTTATTTTTTCTCACGGCAAAATAGCAAGCTCTCAACCTTTCTTTTTCTTTAAATTACTCACGGCCATTTTGTGCACACACAACATAATAAGTCATTACTCACTGCATTATCTTAATAATGCATTAATAATGTATTAATAAGTCATTTTCACAATAATGAGAGAGATCAAAAGCAATCATGAAGCTTATTGAGTAAGTTGTATAGAGGAGTGAGGGTGAGACCAATTTATGGAGTGTAATTGGCTCATCCATCAAAAGCCCATAATAAATCCAGAGGCAGCTCTAATATATATCCACACATCATTTCATATAGAGTGTAACCCACTTTATTAGATCAGAAAATTGGGTTTCACAGTTTCTATTACAAAACTAATTATCTTAGCGTTTTATTAAAACATGTATCATAATTAATAGAAGCCCATAATTAGAATAAAATATTCTAACATTCTACCAGGAATGAATTTCTTTATAGTCAAATAGCACATGTGATTCGACTTATGTCATACTGTATGCAGTTTCTTATCTGTATCAGTACTGGAACTATTAATATATATCAACTGGCTTAGGAATATTTGTGGATGCTGGATTTCGACCGAGGTCCACAATCGAGAATTTGTAGGTTGGGGGCATTAGCGATCCTGCAAGACAAAGGTAGAGTGAGCAGGAGCAGACTACCCACCGGTGTGGTGGGTGTCGGGGGCACTCCGACGCTCAAGTCAGTAGTATGAAATGAGCAGTAAATATGTAAAATATGAAACTAAGGCTTGAAGTTACCTTGACCTCTCAGGTTGGCCGTGAGGGCGGTGATATGTGTCTGTGGGAGTGGGGGGCTCAGAGAGAGCTAATGTCAGAGGGCATAAGCTTGTAATAAAGAAGTGAAAAGAGTTCCCAAGCCTCCTTCACTCCATGAATTATGCTTCATTTTATAGGTGGAGAAAGATGAATTCTCTGGTCTGCACATGGAAAATGGGTCCCCATAACATGTTTATTGTCTCTGCTTTCGGCGGGGAGAATATTTTGCATGTGGAGAGATATATACCATGTTGAGGAAAAAAGGAATAGTTGGTGATGTGTTTTATGCTGTCTCTTGGTTTGGCTTTGTATGTGTAGCATTATGTGCAAATAATATAAGGTCTTTTTGGGTTCTGTTTTGGGCTTTCCAGAATAGTGTTAAACTCTCTAAGCTGGGCCTCAGTCTATGGGTTTCATTGGTATTTGGGTTCGAAAGAAAAGACGGTTTTGCCCTCGGCCCAATTTTGGCCCGTACAGTTTGTCTCATACTCTCTAAGTCAAGAAGTTCTTGATTTGGAGAGTATTTTTATGCATGTCTTACGAAACATAATATGTAAGAGTACCTGTCAAGAATGCAGAGTTCTATATACTTTTCTTTTTATCGTTTGGGTTTATAATGTCTTCTATTCGTCAAGATAGAAGAGCTGCAAAGTCTTTTCAAGTTGTCTGGTCGAAATGTAGTCCCTGTCATGAATTTGACTCGACACGAGACATGGGTGATGTCCCCAGTCGACTGAACCAGATGAAAGTTCTGGAGTTTTTCATACTACATTGTCATATGGACTGTAGGAAGTCCATGTTTTTATTTGACTCGAAATGATTCTATGGGGGATGTCCCCGGTCGACTGAACCAGATAAAGATTCAGGAGTATATTCACACAACATTATATCGTATGGACTGTAGGAAGTCCATGTCTTCCATTTGACTCTACATGAGTCATGGGGAATGTTCCCAGTCAACTGAACCAGATGAAGGTCAGAACAAACTCCATATTACTGGTCAAGGACCAGAGGAGTCTTTAAATTTTTTAGACCAGATGAAGGTCATGTGCTGAACTCGACTCTACATGAGCCATGGGGGATGTCCCCAGTCGACTGAACCAGATGAAGGTCAGGACAATCTCCATACTACTGGTCAAGGACCAGGGGAGTCTACATTGTCGTCTGACCAGATGAAGGTCAGGTCTTCAACTTGACTCTACATGAGCCAATGGGGGATGTCCCCGGTCGACTGAACCAGATGAAGGTCAGGACAATCTTGTTGGACAAAATGACCCATAGCGTCACTATTTGCACAGATCATTGTGTTGTTGTAGCAAATTGACTATGTGACAAGGAAATTGCACTCTCATCATTTGTGATTAGATCACCATAAATATATAAATGAAGAGAGGTCCCTATGATTAGTTCCTGGACTGAGAATGATATGAGACAGTATCAGTCCCCGAATGATTAATCATTAAATATCCCTAGCCGTAGTATTATCGAGACTGGACATCGATAATGCGGAATAGGCTAGTATTGCACTTATGTGCGTTGTGAGGGCACAACGACATAGTTCTCATATATATAAGTATTGGATACTTATGCAAGTGCGATAGGAGGTCGTGTTTCACCGATGGTACGGGAAACAGCTTCGCTCTGGAGACCCCTCGGAATCCCATTGGTATTATGACTATGTGTCTATGGGAGGCCGAAATCAAGGTAGGTGTGTATAGTCTTAACCTGAGACTTACATCGCTAATACTTACGATAATCGATAAACTTTAGTCTTGGTGGTACAGGCTTTAACCGGTTCTGCGTACACCACTTCTGGGTTTATCAGAAAGTCGTAGTGTATTGGGTGTGATGTCGAGACGGAAGTGTCACTTCAGTCATTATGGAGATGATGTCACGCAGGATACGGTACTAGTGCTCTTGAGTGTTGCGCAACCAATCGGGATATTGTGACCAGGTCATAACTATCCGATTATAGAGACTATGTTACCAGACATCCGATATGTGCTTCGGACGGGGCAGACACTTATCCAGCCCCAGCCCTAGCACGTGACTATCCGATACTGGGCCGATGCACACAATACAATCGTATACTACGCTTGATAACAGATCTTTGATATTCTTAATTGGATATGTCCGGAGAATTGGGAAGACTTGGTGCTTTGCTAGGAGTCGACCTTGTCTCGTAAATCGGTAGAACGTAGTACTTGGTACGTACGTGATTCGGATACTCCGACGACCGTATTTACTGCCAACTTATCCGGGGATCTCATGGGTCGCTTCCCGATAATCCACCGATGACGCACAACTCGCACTCTTGAATAATCTGGGATTATATAGAAGAGAGAGAAAATTAATCTAGGATTAATTACGGAGATATTTTATCTAGGATAAAATATCGTCTAGAGAGAGATAACGATTAATTTGGAATTAATCGGTAAATTAATATATTCGATATATTAAACGAAATTAGATTTCGACGCGGAATTAAAATTAGATTTTAATTCGGGCGAACGAATTAATTTAGAATAATTCGTTAGCGACGTGAATAATGAATTCGCTAGGCGTAATCATTTAATTACGACGCGACGGAAAAATCGTTAATTTGGAATTAACGAACCCGAGCCCGGGTGTGATTGCGAGCGCATTCGTATTTCGAATTCGAGTGCGGCGACGCAAGTCGCATCAAGCGTCAAATCAATCGGTCGCATCAAGCGTCAAATCACTTGTCACTTTGAGTGATGTGACTTGACATCATGTCACTTTAATAAAGGTGATATGAATAATGATGGACTTGACATAAAGTGTAAAAGCATTTTGGAGGGAAAAACTTTTTGGTTTTGGCTCCAATATTTATTTGATTTTATTTGATAAAGTTAAATGAAAAATTGATTATTTTATTCTTGGAAAATATATAATCAATTTTGCTTTACATTTTATTAAGTAAATAACACATTTATTCTTTCTCTCATCTCTCTCACGCACAAAGCCATTTTCTTCACTGGTTTTGAACCAGTTTGGGCGTGAACAATAGGGAAGCAAGAGTGGGTTTTCATGGTGAAAATTCAAGTGCTAGCACACTTACAAGTCTTGAAGGTGGTAGGGAGGTTCGACCATGAGCCGGGATCCGTCCGACGAAATTAGGAGCTCCATTTCGCAGCTCAAAAACTGAAGACAAAAGGCAGTGGACTGCATGCAGTGGGCGTCCATGGCAGTGCGTTTTTTGGCTTCATTCGTCTTCGATTCGACTCAACCAACCAATGTAAGTATTCCGCTATCTTCGTTGGTGTATTCATGCATGATTTTCATGTCTTGTTTGATCTTGGGACCTAGATTTTTACCTTCAATGGCATCAAGAGCTATAGGTTCAAGCATGAAATTTTAGGGCTTAAAATTTGGGTAAATGTTTGTTGAGCATGATTTGAATAAATTGGTTGTTTAAGTATGCTTATAACATGTTTAATTTCATTTTGGTTGGACCAATTTGTTGAAAAATGATTTGGAATTATTTTCCCCAAATTTTTCATCTTGGCCGAATATGAATGTAATATTGGGTATTTTGATTTTGAGCATGATTTGGTTAAATTGATTAATTGAGCATGTTTAAATGATCTTTAATTGAAGATTGATTTGATCAATTTCAACAAAATGTGATTGGATCAATTTTGCCCAAATTTGTGATGTTGGCCGAATGCTATATTGATTTTGGGTTCTTGGAAATTTTGTTTTTTGATTCATTAGATGAATTGGAATCATAATGTTTGATGTTAATTTGAGGTCAATTGGATAGTACTTTGAATTGGACAAAAAACCCCAAAATCTTATGTTGGCCGAATGTGATGGATATTTGGAAATCTTGGATTTTTTTTCATTTTAATTCATTGGATGAGTTATAATGATGTAGGATGATTTTGATTTGAGATTGAATTGGATTTAATTTTGAATTGGATAAAAATCCCTAAATTAATCACCTTGGCCGAATAAGTATAATGCCCTAATGTCTTGGTAATTTTGATTTTGTGACATTGGATGTGTATGAAATCAAATTGGATGGTGATTTGATGTCGATTATGGGTTCGATTGGATTGAAACCAAATCGGACACAAAATCCCTCCTTGGCCGAGAGCTTTGTAGCATGTAAATGGGTTTGATTTTTCAATTGTGTGTTGGACATATAAAAATGAATTAAGCATGATTAATTGGACTAATATGGTGTTTTAGAAATATTGATTTAGTTGATTAATCATGTAATACACTTTAGTTTAATTGAATATGAAATTGGATTTTGTATATTTAATTATTTGGGCCTAATTTTGGAAATTGGACTTTAATGTTGTATTTGGGCCTATTGGGCTTGATTTTATCAAGTTGGGTTTAGGCCAAATGGATTGGATCCAATTGGGCCCAAAACCTTAACCATAAAGCCCAAATACGACTTAATGAACCTTTAATGTTTAATTGGGCCTAATGGGCCAAAATTAATTTAAAGGCTTATGGGGTAAATCCCGGATTGGACTTTGGTTGCGGATTTGACCCGAGTTGACCAAAAGTCCACGCCTTGAAGAATTAATTAAAAGCCCATTGGACTTTAATTAAATTAATATTGGATATTAATCGGTCTTTGAGACGCGTTACGATTATATTTGGAATTTAAATCGTAAAAGGTTTATTAAATAAAAGTGTAATATTTAATTTGGAATTGAATAGTGAATTAGTATTAAATACATGTTAAATTAGATTTAATGATGTAGTTTAATTTAATTCATGAATTCGTACTTTAAGTACTTATTCGCAAAATGAGTTTGACTCGAACAAAATCAAATCGTTGTTTGAACATTGGATGATCACTTAATTATCAGATTAATTAATTTGATTAGATTGATTGATAGCATGCTTATGTGTGTGAATACATGGTTGTGTTGAATGAATAATGTATATCGGATGGATATTAGTCGGGTGGGCAATTTTAGAAATTGTTGTAATAAATTCGATTTATTAAATTGGACCTGCGTGTCCAGCCTTATCACCTCTGTTCTTTTGTATTCTCTTCTCACCTATTCCCCTCTATGTATATGAGGTTTCTTTAGAAGTGTGTAGTGTAACGGGTAGAAGTAATACTAGTGCTAGCTTGAGTGAGAAAGGGAGAGATTTGATCTAGGATCAATGTGTTAAGTATCCATCCGCATATCATTATTATTTATTTTCATACTCGCTTTATTATGTATTTAGAATGCATGTTTAAGGGTGTATGATGATGAGACCTTAACAAAGATAATTAAATTGGAAGCCAATTTGCACGCGAAAAACCCTCGTTAAATATCATGCGTTTATTTTCCTTCCATTGAGTGATTCTTGCTCAAGATCCGAGATTGGCAGGGGTTGTTGGCCAAAGTCAAGCCCTTGTCCGTCAAAGATGTGCTTGAATTACGAGGCTTTGTTCCATATCGGTGTCGTGTCCAAGTTGTGGTTTGTTGGCCAAAGTCAAGACCACTTCTTGTCCATTGACATTGATTACGAAGCTTCCATGTCAATGGGTCCGCGCTTGACTGGGATCACTAGGTTTGTTGTGCCAAAGCCAAGGCCTAGTTGATTCAGAGGAAAAAGGTTAGGGTATACATTCGATGTATAGGCATATATAAGATATATGTTTGGGACTTGGATGTCCACCTACTGGATCTAGGAGTTGGATGAGATCCAATTGATCTTCGAGATCTACCTAGTTAATTATCATACAATTTGTTGGCCAAAGTCAAGATTGTGTGATATTTAACGGGATCCTAGCCCACTAGGAAACACGGTTTCCCGAGTACTCGACAGAGGGTTAGAGGCTCGACGAAAAATAGTGGGAGGCAAGTATTGAATTTGCAACATTCGTTCAATTACTCGCCATACGCGCTCAAACAAATATTACTCGTCATATTAATTAAAAGTATTAGTTGGACTAATATTTTATGTTGTTTAAAAATATATATATATATATAGTTGGACTATATACAAACTCATTCAATATATAGTTGATTTTATAATTGGATTATAGTAATCAATATAATTGAATTAAATGATAGTTGTTTTTATAATTAGATTATAGTAATCAATATTAAAATTATAGTTGATTAAATAATTGGATTATTGTAATCATTATAATAAATAGTACCTTATTAAAATTGATTAAATAGTTGGACTATTGAAATCAAGAAAGAATTGAAAAGTTGAATGTTTAAAATATATAATCCTTGGATTAAATGTTTTAAATGATTTAATTTTCATATTGGGAATACATAATAGGTTACTTTATTGGATAAAATAACTTGTTATATCTAGGCCATAATTAAGCAAATAAGTAGAGCATAAAATCTTTGGAAGATTTATGTGATGATGACTTTAGTGCTTAATTAATATACTTATCATAAATCTATTTTAGATTTAAAAGTATTAAATTGCAATTAATAATTCTTAGAGAATTGATTTGACTATTCTAGAGGTGAAAAGTCAAAGTTTGCAATTGGGCGTGTTGCACAAGGTGCACATCGTTTCGATATTCCGAAACCCAAGGCTTGGCCAAAGGTTTGTGAAATATTGAAAAGATAAATGACATATCCCAAAGTGACTACCATTTGGATATGGAAGACACGAAGGAATTAAAGAAAGGGTGAGGCTCTTACTTTAAAATATTTGTCAAAGTTATGTTCACTACTAGTATTGAAATTAGATTTTAAATACTTAGTGTGGTACATAAAATATATGTATTGATGTTCAGAATCCGCTATGAGCTGGATACTGACTTCAAGCCGAGATTTCTCTGCAAATCGGAAACGGGACGAAAGTCGCTGTTTCGACTGTAGATACCTAAGTTTAGGAACTACCCTTTGGGTATGTACTTAAATTAGGAACTGTTATAATGTAACTAGTTTGACTAGAGACATTATCTCTATATCAGTGTTTAATCCGTTACGGATAAAACCTTTATATTATAGAACACTAAGTGTTTTATTATATAAAGATGATTCTGAGATATATACATTAGATGTAAATAACAGAATTTATATTTTGAATATAATAAAATCTCAAACATATAAAATGACAAATAAATAGCTCAAATTGATTTGATCAATAGAGACTTATTTGTGGCATTGTTGTCTAGGACACAATTAAACCAGACTCGTATATCCACACTTTTGAAGAGTGGGTACTAGGACTGATTTGACTATTCAAATAAGGTCTGCGAATCTAGTTTGTTAGGTAAAATACCTAAAATACTATTTACTTGGTAATAGTATAAAGGCCACCGATCTGTTAGCCCTATTCATGGTGAAGTTTGTGGGCCCATATCTAGCTAGACTAGATGTGAACATGAATATTTCGTGACCTTGACGGATGTAGCATCGCGTTATGGTTATGTGTTTCTTTTGAAGAACACAGATCGTAAACCTTTTGAAGTTTCGACACGAAGTAGAAAAGCAGATCGGCTATAGTATTATTCCACCACGGTAAGACCGTATTGGAAAAATACTTAAGTAGTAAGTTTCAGACATACATGAAAGAGTACGGTATTCTTTCATATGAGGACTCCTCCCGAGACACGTCAGTTAGACGATGTGTCCGAACTAAAACCGAATTTTGTTGGACATGATAAGGTTTATTACGAGTCGCTCTGAGCTACTGTTTCCTTCAATAGGATATGTATTAACAGTGCAAAACTTATTTAGAATAAGGTTCCATATAAATCTGTTTGACAGATATCATATAGGATATGAACAGGAAAGAAACGGGGTTTCTCATTCCTAATAATTTGGGTATGCCAGGCATAACGTTTGGATGATACCAAACTAAGAACCCAAATTGGATAAGTGCCAATATAGGTTATCCTAAGGGAAACCATAAGTATAGTACTTATAAATCTCACATGAGAACAATGTAATTGTTGCTCACCATGCGGTTTTCCTGAGAGGAATACCGATATGTAGTGGTCAGTGGGAAGATAGTGATACTCGATGAAAATCGGAGTAATACTGTTCAAGGCACGAAGTCCTTAATGGAACACAAACAGTTCATCAATGAATCTGTACCATTAATCTTCGAATACACAAGAACTGAGTAGATCGGAAAGAGTCAGAAAACAACCTAGGGTATGGGTTTCTGATCTAACCTAATAAAGATGTCAATCTTATGAAGGTATACCATCCGACTACGTTTTTGAGGAAGTGATACGAGGTATCGACTCCCTATTATGGCAAAGTGCCATGAGTCCGAAATGGATTCCATGTATAACAACTATTTTTGAATACTAGTTGTTGTACCACAAGGCATTGTGCCTATTGGTACATTAAACGTCTTCAAGGAAGACATACATGGAAGGCAACATACCAACGTACAAAGCTGGGCTTTTGACGGAAAGGTATCGTTATCAACATTGTGTTAATAACGGTTCGACCTTTTACCTGTTGCCATGGTAAATCCATTTTGAAGATGCTTGTAGATAACTGCGTATTTCATTTATGAAATGTGTCAGTTATAGATCAAAATCGCTTTCCTGAAAAGGAAACCTTTTGGAGGATGTTTACAACATCCTGACGATTTTGTATAACCGACAAACAAGGTTTGCGGGTTACTCGATCCATGTTTGGATTGAAGCAAGCATAAGGTTCTTGGAACTGACGTTTTGAAATAATCATAATGGTTTATGATTTGACTCAAAACGAAATAATTCTTGTGTATATAAGGAGGTTAGTGGGAGAGCGCACTGACAGTTAAATTCCCATAAAACAATTGGTGAAAGCTTGGCTTTCATAGATATTCTTTCAATAGAAATTCTCCGTAGAATTCTGGGGAGTAACAACCTTTATTCAAGGAATAAAGATCTACTGGGATAGATTTGGAGTTGGTTAACACTCTCTGGAAATTGTACATTTAAAATGTACTTGATAGGGTGTCTCATACGCTTCGAGCATATGGAGTCACGATCAGGTCAATCCAAGTGATAGTCACTGGATTGAAGATTAAGAACATCTGTTAGTATCTAATAGAACTAAAGATGTTGTCTTAAACTATGGAGAAGGAGAACTTGAAGTGACTGGGATCACTGCTGCAAGTTTCCAAACAATTAAATACTACGGTACTATAAAGTTTGAATAACGGGACAGTGAGCTTGAAATCTTCCAAGCAAGATAACTGTTGCCGAATAAACAACAAATGCGGATTATTGCTGCAGCTGAGGCAGCAATAGAAGCCATTTGGATCGAAAATAAATCTAATTAGATTAGATATAGTTCTGTTAGCAGCTGAGCTAGGCGTCAGCACAAGCTAAAGAATTGAAGGTCTCATCGACGATCCAGATATACTTCTATATCATCTGATTCGTTCGGATCATACATCGTGGCGATGTGATGATCGTATAAATCGCGTCAAACGATAATCAAACAAATCTGCTGACGAAAATCTTTCTTCAGCAATTTGAGCGAACCGTACATAGTTCGAGTGTAGGACACTTGAGTGACTGGCTATGTGCCAAGTGGGAGATTGTTGGACAAAATGACCCATAGCGTCACTATTTGCACAGATCATTGTGTTGTTGTAGCAAATTGACTATGTGACAAGGAAATTGCACTCTCATCATTTGTGATTAGATCACCATAAATATATAAATGAAGAGAGGTCCCTATGATTAGTTCCTGGACTGAGAATGATATGAGACAGTATCAGTCCCCGAATGATTAATCATTAAATATCCCTAGCCGTAGTATTATCGAGACTGGACATCGATAATGCGGAATAGGCTAGTATTGCACTTGTGTGCGTTGTGAGGGCACAACGACATAGTTCTCATATATATAAGTATTGGATACTTATGCAAGTGCGATAGGAGGTCGTGTTTCACCGATGGTACGGGAAACAGCTTCGCTCTGGATAGACCCCTCGGAATCCCATTGGTATTATGACTATGTGTCTATGGGAGGCCGAAATCAAGGTAGGTGTGTATAGTCTTAACCTGAGACTTACATCGCTAATACTTACGATAATCGATAAACTTTAGTCTTGGTGGTACAGGCTTTAACCGGTTCTGCGTACACCACTTCTGGGTTTATCAGAAAGTCGTAGTGTATTGGGTGTGATGTCGAGACGGAAGTGTCACTTCAGTCATTATGGAGATGATGTCACGCAGGATACGGTACTAGTGCTCTTGAGTGTTGCGCAACCAATCGGGATATTGTGACCAGGTCATAACTATCCGATTATAGAGACTATGTTACCAGACATCCGATATGTGCTTCGGACGGGGCAGACACTTATCCAGCCCCAGCCCTAGCACGTGACTATCCGATACTGGGCCGATGCACACAATACAATCGTATACTACGCTTGATAACAGATCTTTGATATTCTTAATTGGATATGTCCGGAGAATTGGGAAGACTTGGTGCTTTGCTAGGAGTCGACCTTGTCTCGTAAATCGGTAGAACGTAGTACTTGGTACGTACGTGATTCGGATACTCCGACGACCGTATTTACTGCCAACTTATCCGGGGATCTCATGGGTCGCTTCCCGATAATCCACCGATGACGCACAACTCGCACTCTTGAATAATCTGGGATTATATAGAAGAGAGAGAAAATTAATCTAGGATTAATTACGGAGATATTTTATCTAGGATAAAATATCGTCTAGAGAGAGATAACGATTATTTGGAATTAATCGGTAAATTAATATATTCGATATATTAAACGAAATTAGATTTCGACGCGGAATTAAAATTAGATTTTAATTCGGGCGAACGAATTAATTTAGAATAAATTCGTTAGCGACGTGAATAATGAATTCGCTAGGCGTAATCATTTAATTACGACGCGACGGAAAAATCGTTAATTTGGAATTAACGAACCCGAGCCCGGGTGTGATTGCGAGCGCATTCGTATTTCGAATTCGAGTGCGGCGACGCAAGTCGCATCAAGCGTCAAATCAATCGGTCGCATCAAGCGTCAAATCACTTGTCACTTTGAGTGATGTGACTTGACATCATGTCACTTTAATAAAGGTGATATGAATAATGATGGACTTGACATAAAGTGTAAAAGCATTTTGGAGGGAAAAACTTTTTGGTTTTGGCTCCAATATTTATTTGATTTTATTTGATAAAGTTAAATGAAAAATTGATTATTTTATTCTTGGAAAATATATAATCAATTTTGCTTTACATTTTATTAAGTAAATAACACATTTTATCTCTCATCTCTCTCACGCACAAAGCCATTTTCTTCACTGGTTTTGAACCAGTTTGGGCGTGAACAATAGGGAAGCAAGAGTGGGTTTTCATGGTGAAAATTCAAGTGCTAGCACACTTACAAGTCTTGCGAAGGTGGTAGGGTGGTTCGACCATGAGCCGGGATCCGTCCGACGAAATTAGGAGCTTCATTTCGCAGCTCAAAAACTGAAGACAGAAGGCAGTGGACTGTATGCAGTGGGCGTCCATGGCAGTGCGTTTTTTGGCTTCATTCGTCTTCGATTCGACTCAACCAACCAATGTAAGTATTCCGCTATCTTCGTTGGTGTATTCATGCATGATTTTCATGTCTTGTTTGATCTTGGGACCTAGATTTTTACCTTCAAATCTCCATACTACTGGTCAAGGACCAGAGAAGTCTACAATGTCGTCTGACCAGATGAAGGTCAGGTCTTCAACTTGACTCTACATGAGCCAATGGGGGATATCCTTAGTCGACTGAACTAGATGAAGGTCAGGACAATCTCCATACTACTGGTCAAGGACCAGGGGAGTCTACAATGTCGTCTGACCAGATGAAGGTCAGGTCTTCAACTTGACTCTACATGAGCCAATGGGGGATGTCCCCAGTCGACTGAACCAGATGAAGGTTAGGACAATCTCCATACTACTGGTCAAGGACCAGGGGAGTCTACAATGTCGTCTCACCAGATGAAGGTCAGGTCTTCAACTTGACTCTACATGAGCCAATGGGGGATGTCCCCAGTCGACTGAACCAGATGAAGGTCAGGACAATCTCCATACTACTGGTCAAGGACCAGAGGAGTCTACAATATCGTCTGACCAGATGAAGGTCAGGTCTTCAACTTGACTCTACATGAGCCAATGGGGGATGTCCCCAGTCGACTGAACCAGAAGAAGGTCAGGACAATCTCCATACTACTGGTCAAGGACCAGGGGAGTCTATAATGTCGTCTGACCAGATGAAGGTCGGGTCTTCAACTTGACTCTACATGAGCCAATGGGGGATGTCCCCAGTCGACTGAACCAGTTGAAGGTCAGGACAATCTCCATACTACTGGTGAAGGACCAGGGGAGTCTACAATGTCATCTGACCAGATGAAGGTCAGGTCTTCAACTTGACTCTATATGAGCCAATGGGGGATGTCCCCAGTCAACTGAACCAGATGAAGGTCAGGACAATCTCCATACTACTGGTCAAGGACCAGGGGAGTCTACAATGTCGTCTCATCAGATGAAGGTCAGGTCTTCAACTTGACTCTACATGAGCCAATGGGGGATGTCCCCAGTCGACTGAACCAGATGAAGGTCAAGAGAATCTCCATACTACTGGTCAATGACCAGGGGAGTCTACAATGTCGTCTGACCAGATGAAGGTCAGGTCTTCAACTTGACTCTACATGAGCCAATGTGGGGATTATCCTGATCATCATCTGAATCAGTCGACTGGGGACATCCCTCATGGCTCATAAAGAGTCAATTGGTTATACTGACCTTCACATGGTTCAGTCGACCGGGGACATCCCTCATTGGCTCATGTAGAGTCAAGTTGAAGACCTGACCTTCATCTGGTCAGACGATATTGTAAATTCCTCTGGTCCTTTGACTCGTAGTATGGGATTATCCTGATCATCATCTGAATCAGTCGACTGGGGACATCCCCCATGGCTCATAAAGAGTCAATTGGTTATCCTGATCTTCATCTGGTTCAGTCGACCGGGGACATCCCTCATTGGCTCATGTAGAGTCAAGTTGAAGACCTGACCTTCATATGGTCAGACGATATTGTAAATTCCACTGGTCCTTTGACCCGTAGTATGGGATTATCCTGATCATCATCTGAATCAGTCGACTGGGGACATCCCTCATGGCTCATAAAGAGTCAATTGGTTATCCTGACCTTCATCTGGTTCAGTCGACCGGGGACATCCCTCATTGGCTCATGTAGAGTCAAGTTGAAGACGTGACCTTCATCTGGTCAGACGATATTGTAAATTCCGCTGGTCCTTTGACCCGTAGTATGGGGATTATCCTGATCATCATCTGAATCAGTCGACTGGGGACATCCCCCATGGCTCATAAAGAGTCAATTGATTATCCTGATCTTCATCTGGATCAGTCGACTGGGGACATCCCCCATGGCTCATAAAGAGTCAATTGATTATCCTGATCATCATCTGAATCAGTCGACTGGGGACATCCCCCATTGCTCATAAAGAGTCAATTTATTATCCTGATCTTCATCTGGATCAGTCGACTGAGGACATCCCTCATGGCTCATATAGAGTCAATTGATTATCCTGATCTTCGTCCGGATTAGTCGACTGGGGACATCCCCCATGGACTCATGTAGAGTCGAGTTCATCACATGACCTTCATCTGGACTAGAAAAATTTGAAGACTCTTCTGGTCCTTGACCAGTAGTACGGAGATTGTCCTGGCCTTAATTTGGTTCAGTAGACTGGGGACATCCCCTATGGCTCATAATGAGTCAAGTTCTGCACATGACCTTCATCTGGTCTAGATCCTCTGGTCCTTGACCGGTAGTATAGAGATTTTCCTGAACTTTCAACTGGTTCAGTCGACCGGGGACATTCTCCATGGCTAAATGTCAAGCCAACTTGAAGACTTAGACTACTCTTAGTCCAAAAGACATTGAATTCTCTCTATCGTATGTAACATGAACTATGCATTCTGAACTGGCACTCTTACATCTTGTTTCGTTCGACACGTATAAAATACTCTCTAAATCAAGAACTTCTTGACTTAGAGAGTATGGGACAAACTATATGGTCCAAATTTGGGCCAAGGGTAAAATCGTCTTTACAGTTCAAAACCCTACAGTAAGTAAGGCCCAAGAGTGTAAAATCAAACCCATAAAACCTAGTATTATTGAATTATAATCACGCCACATGCTTACGGATAACTCATCAACCACTCTTCCATCATTTTGTCTAGCGTAAAGCATAAATTCACATGCTAAGATTCTTCATTATCGAAAGATAATATTGGACATGTTGTGGGTCCTATTATCAGAGACTTCAGCACATTGTAGATCCCACAATCACGTGTACAACTTATATTCCAACTGTAAAGTGACTTCCTTCAATCTATAAAAGGGAAGAGATTCTCAACTCTCAAGAGGGCTCTCTTACTAGCTTACGCTCTCTAACACAAGCTCTCTGAGCCCCCCACTCCCACAGACACATATCACCGCCTTCACGGCCACCCAGAGAGTTCAAGGTAACTTCAAACCTTACTTTTACATTTTACAAATTTACTGCTCATTTCATACTACTGACTTGGGCGTCGGAGTGCCCCCGGCACCCACCACACCGGTGGGTAGTCTGCTCCCGCTCACTCTACCTTTGTCTTGCAGGATCGCTAATGCCCCCAACCTACAAATTCTGATTATGGACCTCGGCCGAAATCCAGCGTCCACAATTTGGCGCCCACCGTGGGGCCTTAGCGATTCATAGCAATCAAAAATCATTCAGTCTACAATCCTTACAAACAGACACCAGATCTTGTGGTGGCATAATGAGCCATTCTACAAAACAATCACAATCAATGAAAGATGAAAATTAAGCCAAGTAAACTCCAGTACTAATTTCCAATAGTATCTGGAACATAATTCATTCTTCGGCCACTCAGAGGCGTGAGGCTACAACTCTTTTCAAACTATCTTATCAATCCAATTTCTTGGAAGCATTCAAGAATATGGAAAATGAAAATCAACCATCAAACGACAATCCATTTAATCACCAAAAAGTAAGCCATCACATTTATCCAGTCGACCTATCACGACAAGTCACATCACCCATGTGTAATGAAATGTTACAGTAATTCTTTCCAGTCTACCTGGAGTCAAACTACCAAGAATGAAAAGCCGAATCGAGACAACATCACAACACTCTTTCCCTACAAATCATCAGCTCCCAAAGACGTGAAAGAATACCATTCGCCAGATCATTTTTGTAAAACTACATTCAAATAAAAGTTGATTGCGGGGTTCACTCGACAAAGCCACATGCAAAGGATAAGTGGTCCATTAAACAAATAACCATGCATAGGCCAAGTCACATTGGATCCAACTTTATTAAAAATAATCGGGTATCATTCGACACTACAAGATAAGTACAGCGAAAATAATACCCCCTTTATTCCATTCTTCACGGACCATCCTATATGCATAAACATCATGCGCCTACAAAAGATGCAAGCTCACCACCCTTCACATTGAAAAACCCACACTACACTCCTTCATGTAGAAAGAAACAAAACAAACATGACCCGACCAACATACGCGAAAAATAGCCCATACCACCACATACGCGCTATACTGCCCATGTGACTCACAAAAGCTAAGAACAAAGCTTATTAAATGCCAAGCAAGAGGCAGAAGCTCCCATACGACCCATAAAAAATTTTGAAACCAAATAAGAAGCAAAATTCATGAATCCTATGTCGGTTGGATCAATTTACCATTGCTGAAGAGATTGCCAACGGCCGAAATTAAAGCCCATTTATCCTAAAGGTATCGAAGCCCAGGCATATGCGCATAATATATCTAAGACCTTCACGTGCCCGGCCTACTCAGCGAAGAGCCCATCACCAAGCTCATACGACAAGACCAAAAACCACCCGGCTCACCAATTACATGCTATTGCCGAGAATCCCACATCAATCATTTAGGAAGAAGTTAGGTGAAAACCCTATCCCACATCGATTGTTGCAAAGAAGAGCTGTTATGCAACATTCCATGCAACCCCCTCACATATTAGTGAAAAGAAACGCATGCAACTCAATAACAAACATCAATTAGCCCACACTTAGAAAGGTCATCCGTAGCCAGCAAATATAGCAGAACTTCCCATGCTCCAACAATGATTAAAATCAAACTGAATTCAATATCAAACTGACTCATCATCATGCCCATGCGTAGACCGATTTGCATCAGACGTAATTAATCAAAGACGCACACGGTGACCCCTCACACAGAGAGACGTTGTAGCACACTATCATGCGCCAGAAATCAAGCGTGAACATGTGTTAAGTAAGTCCCACATCGATTATTTTCATGAAGAGCAAAGGAATGAATAAAACAAAACCAACTCACGTAGCGCATGGTGAGCGAAGCCAATGATAAACGAATATGCAAGTAAGAAAAGTCCACTCGACATAATATGATGATTGCCGAATAGAGTTCTTCCTTTATTCCAATAATTTTAATTTTAAAAGCACAAGACATTATTGTATCAAGCGATAGACTGAAAGACATTAATATATTACTTACTCCCATTCGACATGTAACACAAATTGCCCAATACCAAACATCTTCAGCCCTTACACTTCATAAGTGTAGAAACGGCCCATTAGCAATCATACATCAGCCGAAAGTGGAAAGCCACTCACGCTTGAAGCCATAAATGTGCAGACTAGCCCACTCACGTCCATCAACCTATGACCAAATGCAAGTCTACAATAGCAACATGTCGAAACCTTCAACCCAACATTCAAAAATAGAAATCCAAAGTGGGCCAAAAGCTTGTCCCACAAGCTGAAATAGGCCAGCCTAAAGTATCAAAACAAGCCCTAAAAAGAATCCAAAAGCACAATAATCACATGAAGACAATAAGTTCAAACGGAAGCTGCTGCATGCTACATTATTCTTCATGGACTAATCACGCCATACATATAAGCATCTTCACGTGATCCATAGAGTGCTTTGGCTTGGCTTATTTGACTATACATACAAGCATCTTCACGTGATCCATGGAGTGCTTTGGCTTGGCTTTTTTGACTCTACATACGAGCATCTTCACTTGTAGCATGGAATGATTATATGAAAGGTCTCATTTTTTACTCGACACAAGTAGTACGTGTAGCTTTAGGAAGAAAAGAAGGGGCAGGCTTCAATGAAAGTCAAAATAATAATATGATTTCTTGGTGTATGTGGAGCATAAACACAAAGCCAAGCAACAACACTATTCTCCATACGACAAGGTGGATGGCTATCAACTTCAGGCTACATGGAAAACTCCCATCTCTCCTAGACTACTTGGAATGATTATCAACTCCTCCAGACTAAGTCAAAGGTTAGTCATCATCTCCATGCTACTTTGATTTAATATAGCCAATCCATACTACATAGGGAATCTTCTATCATGCCTAGTAGAATGAAGAACTCTCTTGGATCTCCTTTAGGTCCAATCGACCAAACTTTATCAGGTAGGTAGTATGGAAATTCTATGTGACTTTCATCAAAGTTAATTCTATTGTAGTATCATTGACCTTCTTTAGGTTATGTATAATTAATAATGACTTAGATAGGCATCTATCTCTTCCATACTATCTATGAGGATAATCATATCCACACTACGTATGGAGATTATCATCCACTCTAGACTGCATGGATGAATTTCCATAAACTCTAGAAAGTATTGGAAAAGCCTCATGAACCTTCATCAAGTTCATTCGACCGTAGTCTCCTGACCTTCATCAGGTCAGGTAGAATGAAAACTCTATTGGATCTCCTTTAGGTCCAATCGACCAAACATTATTAGGTTAGGTAGTATGAAGATTCTTTTGGACCTTCATCAAGTGCATTAGACACGTCCATTCGACAGTAGTCTCGTAGAAGAATGAGTAGTGATGACTTTCATCAAGTTCATTCCATTGTAACATCATAGACCTTCTTCATGTCTATTATAGTTAGTGATGACTTCTTTGGACTTTCATCAAGTCCATTCGACAAACTCCATTCGACAGTAGTATCGTACAAGTGTGAAGAGTGATGACTTTGACAGATATTCTTCAAGTTCATTCGACCGTGTCTCATGGACCTTTGTCATTTCCATTCGACAGTAGTCTCATAGGAGAGTGAGGAGTGATGACTTTCATCAAGTTCTTCATGGACCTTCTTCAGGTCTAGTATAGTGAGTGATGACAATGGACCTTCATCAGGTCCATTCGACAAACTCCACTCGACAGTAGTATCGTAGAGGTGAGAAGAGTGATGACATTGACAGATATTCTTCAGGTTCATCCTACAGTAGTCTCATGACCTTCATCAGGTCATGTAATATGAAGATTCTCATAGATATTCATCAAGTCCATGCGACATGTCCATTCGACAGTAGTCTCGTGTTCTTCATCAGGTCTTGTAGTATGAAGATTCACATAGATATTCATTAGGTTCATTCGACTGTGCCTTATGGACTTTCTCAGGTCCATTTGATAGTTCATTCGACAGTAGTATCATGGACCTTCATCAGAACTAGTAGTATGAGAAGGAAAGACTTTCATAGAACTTCTTCAAGTCTAGTAGTGTAAAGATCCTCATTGACTCATATTAGATCATGTAGAATGAAGAATGAAGACCCCCATGGATCTTCATCATATATGGAATGTGTAGACTCCCATGTACCTACATTAGGTATAGTGGAGTGTGTAGATTTTCTTGGACCTTCATCGGGTAATGTAAGCGCTGATGTACTTTTTCAAGTGTTGTAGAATGAAATCTTCTTAGACTTTCATCAGATCTAGTATCTGTAGACTCCCTTGTACCTTTATCAATATGTATGGTCGTCTTGATACATAAGTCAATGAAACATCCTCCATATGGAACATGCCCCTTTAACTCAGGAAGAGTCAAATAGAAGACATGGCCTTCATCTGGTCCAGACGACATTGTAAATTCCCCTGGTCCTTTGACCCGTAGTATGGGGATTATCCTGACCTTCATCTAGTTCAGTCGACCGGGGACATCCCTCATTGGCTCATGTAGAGTCAAGTTGAAGACCTGACCTTCATCTGGTAAGACGATATTGTAAATTCCCCTGGTCCTTTGACCCGTAGTATGGGGATTATCCTGATCATCATCTGAATCAGTCGACTGGGGACATCCCCCATGGCTCATAAAGAGTCAATTGGTTATCCTGACCTTCACATGGTTCAGTCGACCGGGGACATCCCTCATTGGCTCATGTAGAGTCAAGTTGAAGACCTGACCTTCATCTGGTCAGACGATATTGTAAATTCCTCTGGTCCTTTGACTCGTAGTATGGGGATTATCCTGATCATCATCTGAATCAGTCGACTGGGGACATCCCCCATGGCTCATAAAGAGTCAATTGGTTATCCTGACCTTCATCTGGTTCAGTCGACCGGGGACATCCCTCATTGGCTCATGTAGAGTCAAGTTGAAGACCTGACCTTCATCTGGTCAGACGATATTGTAAATTCCCCTGGTCCTTTGACCCGTAGTATGGGGATTATCCTGATCATCATCTGAATCAGTCGAATGGGGACATCCCCCATGGCTCATAAAGAGTCAATTGGTTATCCTGACTTCATCTGGTTCAGTCGACCGGGGACATCCCTCATTGGCTCATGTAGAGTCAAGTTGAAGACCTGACCTTCATCTGGTCAGACGATATTGTAAATTCCCCTGGTCCTTTGACCCGTAGTATGGGGATTATCCTGATCATCATCTGAATCAGTCGACTGGGGACATCCCCATGGCTCATAAAGAGTCAATTGATTATCCTGATCTTCATCTGGATCAGTCGACTGGGGACATCCCCCATGGCTCATAAAGAGTCAATTGATTATCCTGATCATCATCTGAATCAGTCGACTGGGGACATCCCCCATTGCTCATAAAGAGTCAATTTATTATCCTGATCTTCATCTGGATCAGTCGACTGGGGACATCCCTCATGGCTCATATAGAGTCAATTGATTATCCTGATCTTCGTACGGATCAGTCGACTGGGGACATCCCCCATGGACTCATGTAGAGTCGAGTTCATCACATGACCTTCATCTGGACTAGAAAAATTTGAAGACTCTTCTGGTCCTTGACCAGTAGTACGGAGATTGTCATGGCCTTAATTTGGTTCAGTAGACTGGGGACATCCCCTATGGCTCATAATGAGTCAAGTTCAGCACATGACCTTCATCTGGTCTAGATCCTCTGGTCCTTGACCGGTAGTATAGAGATTTTCCTGAACTTTCATCTGGTTCAGTCGACCGGGGACATTCTCCATGGCTAAATGTCAAGCCAACTTGAAGACTTAGACTACTCTTAGTCCAAAAGACATTGAATTCTCTCTATCGTATGTAACATGAACTATGCATTCTCAACTGGCACTCTTACATCTTGTTTCGTTCGACACGTATAAAATACTCTCTAAATCAAGAACTTCTTGACTTAGAGAGTATGAGACAAACTGTATGGGCCAAATTTGGGCCAAGGATAAAATCGTCTTTACAGTTCAAAACCCTACAGTAAGTAAGGCCCAAGAGTGTAAAATCAAACCCATAAAACCTAGCATTATTGAATTATAATCACGCCACATGCTTATAGTTCATGTAAGACGATCAGTCGACTGGGGACAAACCCTCATGGACTCATGTAGAGTCGAGTTCATCACATGACCTTCATCTGGACTAGAAAAATTTGAAGACTCTTCTGGTCCTTGACCAGTAGTACGGAGATTGTCATGGCCTTAATTTGGTTCAGTAGACTGGGGACATCCCCTATGGCTCATAATGAGTCAAGTTCAGCACATGACCTTCATCTGGTCTAGATCCTCTGGTCCTTGACCGGTAGTATAGAGATTTTCCTGAACTTTCATCTGGTTCAGTCGACCGGGGACATTCTCCATGGCTAAATGTCAAGCCAACTGAAGACTTAGACTACTCTTAGTCCAAAAGACTTGAATTCTCTCTATCGTATGTAACATGAACTATGCATTCTCAACTGGCACTCTTACATCTTGTTTCGTTCGACACGTATAAAATACTCTCTAAATCAAGAACTTCTGACTTAGAGAGTATGGGACAAACTGTATGGGCCAAATTTGGGCCAAGGGTAAAATCGTCTTTACAGTTCAAAACCCTACAGTAAGTAAGGCCCAAGAGTGTAAAATCAAACCCAAAAACCTAGCATTATTGAATTATAATCACGCCACATGCTTACGGATAACTCATCAACCACTCTTCCATCATTTTGTCTAGCGTAAAGCATAATTCACATGCTAAGATTCTTCATTATCGAAAGATAATATTGGACATGTTGTGGGTCCTATCATCAGAGACTTCAGCACATTGTAGATCCCACAATCACGTGTACAACTTATATTCCAACTGTAAAGTGACTTCCTTCAATCTATAAAAGGGAAGAGATTCTCAACTCTCAGGAGGGCTCTCTTACTAGCTTACGCTCTCTAACACAAGCTCTCTGAGCCCCCTCCCCACATACACATATCACCGCCTTCACGGCCACCCAGAGAGTTCAAGGTAACTTCAAACCTTACTTTTACATTTTACAAATTTACTGCTCATTTCATACTACTGACTTGGGCGTCGGAGTGCCCCCGGCACCCACCACATCGGTGGGTAGTCTGCTCCCGCTCACTCTACCTTTGTCTTGCAGGATCGCTAATGCCCCCAACCTACAAATTCTGATTGTGGACCTCGGCCGAAATCCAGCGTCCACAGAATACACCTTATATTATCTTGAAAAATAACATTTACAATGTAATTTTATTCCTTATAGACAAGAGGTCGAATTGTCCATAAAATTACATTCCTAATATTGTGACAAAATTTATGAGATAAATTAATTCTTTATATTTATCTCTATGTCACAAATAAATTAATTGCATTGAAATTTTTCTTCATAAGAGACAATTAATTCTCTCTAACTAATGACAATTTTTATACTCATGTATAAATAAATTTTATGAGATAATAATTTATCTCTTAAATTGTCATAAATAATTAATTATTATTTTATTTGTAAATTTTATGATAAAACTGAAGTTAAAATGAAGTTCAGTGATCAAATATAATAGCCAAGAACAATATGCTATTAATAGGGAACTGAAATAAATTTAAAAAAAAATGACTAACCCGCGCGTGCTCCCACGCGCGTGCTGGGCTGGCGCGCGTCGGGCACGCGCCAGACTGCCTTCATAAAGGCTGTCGGCAGCCTCACTTTATTAAAAGCCATTTCAAATATATTTTTTTATTTGCTGCTTTATTGGCAAATCTGCTTTTGCATTATTGTTGTTGTCTTTGAAAAAGCCAATATTTGCTGAATTTGGCAAATCTGCTTTTGCATTATTGTTGTTGTCTTTGAAAAAGCCAATAAAAAGCAAATAAAAAAATATATTTGAAATGGCTTTTAATAAAGGAGGGCTACTACTCCCCTTCCCCAAAGTGTCAACCCCACCTTTTTCCTATTTTAAATGTCTAAATTGTCACTTTTTTTTTGTAAAAATTCACTCCCCCAATATATATATATATATATATACACTTATTTAACACGACATTAATATATATATATATATATATATATATATATATATAAATTTAACACTACTTATATACTTATTTTTTATTAATTAATTTTTTTATTTATAATTTTTTTATTTTTTTATTTTTAAAATTTATTTTTCTTGCTCTTTATATATCTAATCTTTTTTATTTGTTTAATAAATATTACAAATTTCATATTTATTATTAATTATTTTGTGTTAATTTATTCATTTAATTTTTGTGATTCTTTTTTAATTTATTCAACACTACTTATGTATTATAAAAATATTCTCATGTATATTAGAGAAATATATATTTAAAAAATAGTACAAGTAAAATAAATTAAAAGTAAAAGTAGATATGAATACCGATTTACGAAAGTAAATAAGACAAACAATTTTTACTAAAGTAAAAATAAAATCAGAGTCAGAATCAACACGACTTTTAATAAAATAAATTTCTATACTTTCAAAATAAATAAAAATATATGTATAAAAAATATATTAGATTTATTAAACAAATAGACCATCAAAAAATTTATTTCATAAATTATATTTTTATTTAAAAATTATATTTTTTTTTACATAAGTAGTGTTAATTTAATTAAAAAATAATCAAAAAAATTAAATGAATAAATACAAAATTTGTAATATTTATTAAACAAATAAAAAATATTATATATATATATAAAGCAAAAAATTTAAATTGAACAAAAATAAAAAAAAATTATGAAATAATAAAATTTAATTAATAAACTAAAATTAATAAATATATTATATATATATATATATATATATATATATATATATATATATATTGAGAGGAGGGAATTTGAGGGAATTTTTATTAAAAGGGTGGCCAGTTTCGTAATTTTGACAGGGGACAAGGTGGGGACAGAGGGGGAAGCTTGTCAAGGGAGGGGGAGTAGTAAATTTCCAAAACTAATTGTTTGCTTTCAGCCGAATAGTCATAACCTCATCCCTCTCAGGTCCGAACTTCTTTCACCAAAATTTCAGTGTTCATAAATCCCAAAGCTTACTGATCTGATTTAATAATTAATCCAATAAATCTTATGTGCTTAAAAATTGGATTAATTATCAACAACTATCAACATATCAAAATAATATGGATCTAACAAAAAATTCATCCGAAAAATTCAAAAGATTTTTCTTTAACTTTATGAAAATCCATAAATTCTAAGATTCTGTTCATGCAGCTCTGATACCACATGTAACGACAGTGGAAATTTTGACAGATATATTGATTTGTTGCACTGAGGAGATCACCATTTTCTCTCCACTTCTTGATGGTGAGAAACTTACTCTTCGTATTAAGCTTCTTTAATCTTTTTCTTACGTTGTGCACACACAACATATGCCTTATATACATACAAAGGTGATGAGAGTGATGAGATGTAAAGCTTATCAAATAAGCTTCACATCACTGCATTATCTTAATAATGCATTAATAATGTATTAATAAATCATTTTCACAATAATGAGAGAGATCAAAATGAATCATGAAGCTTATTGACTAAGTTGTATAGAGGAGTGAAGGTGAGACATTAACTCACTAATTTATGGAGTGTAATAAGCTCACTCATCAAAAGCTCATAACAAATTCAGAGTCCGTTCTAATATCCACGCATCATTTAATATAGAGTGCAGCCCACTTTATTAGATCAGAAAATTGGGCTTCACAGTTTCTATTACAAAAACCAATTATCTTAATGCTTTATTTAAATTTGTATCACAATTAATAGAAGCTTATAATTAGATTAAAATATTCTAACATATTGAATTTAAAGAATGTGTCGTTGTTAATGAATGCAAAGTCTAATTATTTAAATTTATGGTTGCAAGTGAATAAAAACAAATGTGTGGTGAGTGAGATGGTGTAAAAAATTTGGGTGAGAGCGACGCGAGGGAGATGAAATTTTGTAAGAAAAATTGTTACAGTGATTTGTTTGTTTTCTTAGAGGAGAGATAATAATTGGTTTTAAAGGTAATTTTATTAAGACTGAATTTATTTGACTAATTATGTTATAAAAATGAGTACTGATATCTGTACAAAGATGAGATAAAAGGGTGATAAAATTTAATAATAAAATATCAGTAATCTGCAAATTAAAAATAATTTTAACACATGATACTAGTACTTTGTGATTGATTTTGTCACCACTTATCTTCCTTTTATATAAATATCATTTTCCTATAAAAATATAGTAATAGCTATAATTTTTTTGGAATACCGAGAAACCCACGTCATCTATATCAATATGAATATTTTTGGATACTTCTTGTTTAAGGAGCACTCATTTCACAAGAACTTGAACAAGGAAAATTGATGAAACTTTCTCTTGACTCTCTAGAAAATGTATGAAATATGAATATTTTTGGATTCCTTAATATAATTACATATATTCTACACTGTTAATTGCATATTCTATAACATGTATATTATACAATAATATAGATAAATCTAAGTCTATATTATTATTTCAAAATACTAATATCCAACTTTTGCATTTTTCATAATTGAATGTGTCGTGGCTATCCTTAATTAATCAAATGTATGAACTTTAGAAATGCCATCAAATCTAATTTTCCAAAGTAGACTTATAATGCACAGTAAACTAATTAACGTGAAAAATAATATTAGACAAAAACTATATTATCCATGCATCTACCAATATGATAATGCCAACACTTATCAACAATATGCATATATTAGTGAAATTAAATCATTTATTTCACCAAATACATATATCACAATTTTCGTAGATGTAAATTACTATCAATTTGGATTTGATATGACAAGTCACAGACAATGTAATTATTGTATAGAATTCTAAAATATTCAAATTATGTATAAAATCAGTAACCTGTAAAATATCTTATTTTAATACCACTGTCTTAAATATTCTTAGTATTAAAACAAATATTGAATTCAGAGAAAATCTGTTCAATATGCAGTAAAAAAGTTTCTATAATTTATGAATCATGCAAAAACCAAAATATACAACACAAAAAATTAATAAGTTCTTAAGATTGTTGGTGGGTGTGTGTTGTAATTTTTTTTTTGTAACATGCATAATTCAAGCAAACTAATAAAATAAATATGCAGTCAATGAAAATTTAGAAAAACCTGAAAAATTTGTTGTAGAAGATGTTAATTCTTAAACCAAGTCGAGTTGTCTCCGTCCTTAAGAACTTATTAGGCCCGCCTCGGTGCTCTACGATGTCTTGTTGCTAACATTCTCACAGGATTACTTGGATACTTCTTGTTTAAGGAGCACTCCTTTCACAAGAACTTGAATAAGGAAAATGGAGGAAACTCTCTTTGAACTCTCTAGGAAATGTATGAAATATGAATATTTTTGGATTCCTTAAAATGAATCCAAGACCCTCCTTTATATAGACATGGAAGGGTGTCATTGGGGCACCATTTGGCTTAGGGTGTAACCCTTCTAAGGGTTATACCCTTTCCTAAAGCCTAAGAAAGTCTAGAGATGCATCTTTCTAATTTAGATGATATGTTTCTACATCCTTGTGCCTTTTCTCATAAGCAACTACTTAAAGGGACATGTCTATGCTACTTATACACTATATATTAGAGAATTTACAACAATAAAAATTGTAAATTTTAGAGGTCCATAACTTAAATTGCATATTGAAATGAATCAAATTTCAATGAGACCCTTAACTTACTTTAAATTATTTTTCGACTTGGATCCCCAAGACCACGAAAAATTATATTATATTTCGGGTGTATATGTCATTTCTCTCACAACAGCTGGGTCCCAAACCTATGTGTGACCCAACTGCTGTGAGAGAGATGACATATACACCCAAAACATGATATACCACCTCCAAGACCACAACCTAGTTTTGCGGCAAAACTTTTACCCTTGATCAAATCAATTATATAAAACAAATATATGTGCCTTAAAACCAATATGAACATAAATAATTACTAACGATAATTAAATAAAAAAAATCATAAAATAAAATTTTAAATTTAAATTCATAAAGATAAGAAATCATAAAGTAAAATATTTTTTTAATACAATCATGTTTTTAGAGTTAGACATGTATACAGTTTGGTTATGGTTTTAAATCGTAACCAAACTGTACGGTTGGTGGTTGAATTGTAGACATACGGTACGGTTGCGGTTTCAGCCAAGGATGAACCGCAACTGCAATCTTAATATGGTTCGGTCCGATTTAAGGTTGGAACCGTATTTTTTAATTAAATAAAATAATATAAAATTAGAAAATATAATTACCACAATAAATATGACATCGGCGACCATTACATTGTTGGGCTCATAGTAGAAAGGATATATGGTAATGGTTTAGCACACCATGCATCTCATGCATTGCATGCATACATGCACCATGCTAACACTTTGTGAGGTAGCCATCATAGCGGCCCATTGGGTTAGAAAACAAGGCAGACTAGTCAAGAAACAGCTAGTGGACTCAGAAATGACCAGCAGTGATAGTTCATGTGCAGATCAATTGGAGACAATCGTGACCAAAATTACAGAACAACTGTAGAATTTGACCAGTTGTAAGGACACAGATGTTGGACGACGCTGTTCCGGGCTCACGGCCCGGTTGGGAGTACGGAGTAGCCCGCGGGGGACTAAATCGGAGAAATAACATGGAGTCGCCACCCGGTGTGAACCGGGACAAAGATTTAAGGCCGTACTCACCCCTCGCAAGGGAAGACCTCAAACCATTGGGTTCAGAATGGTCCTTTACTTATGCCACTTGTAATGATGTGATTTGTGCAATAATTTAATCGAATCTAGCAACATACATTCCCAAGGGTATTCTATTTTTAAGCTCACATGCATAAATACAAGGCTCATATCTAAGTTTGCATATAACCTATGTCCGAATTTGCATACAACCTATTTCCATATAACATATGTCCAAATTTGCATACAATCTATTTGCATATAGCCTATGTCCAAATTTGCATGCATAAAGGCAAATTGAAATACGGCAAGCATACAACTTCATAAGCACACCATATTCATGGATACGGAAACGCAAGGAAATGGTAATTGTACAAACACGCATAAAAGTGAATCAGAATAATGGCAAGCATACAATTTCATAAGCACATTGTACTTATACATGTGGGAACACAAATAAATGGCAATTGCACAATCATGTGTAATAAAGAGAAGCAATTAGGTACATAATACAAAGAGATAACTAATGAGGCAGTTGTACATTAAAATAAAGGTACAATGATGCGATGCAAAAATAGACAATGAAAGTGAAAGAAAAGAGATGCGACATATGCCCACATCTATATAGGACTTCGAGTGTCCGATTAAATATATTTTACATTCAATCGAACATACTTTGTTCGGCGCGGTAAAACATCGTGGCAAAGGTAGCCCTTCGGCTTTCTATCCCTCAAAATGGAGGACTTTTAATCCAACTTGATTTGCCCATGCGCATTTCAATATGATGCATGATTATGCAAAGATGACATACAGAAAGCAAACAACAGAATAATAAAAGGCGCGGCGAAGTACTGTCATAAAGGTAGCCTTTTGGACTTTTCTTCTCTCAAATAGAGAACCTTTAGACCAACATAATAAGCCCATGCATATTACATTACAATACATATAAAATAAAGACAATGATATATTACTTTGTATGCTCGGTTGAACATATCTCACATCCAACCAAACATACTTTGTCCGGCGCGGCAAAGTATTGTCATAAAGGTAGCCATTTGGCCTTTTCTTCCCTCAAATAGAGAACCTTTAGACCAACATACTAAGCCTATGCGCACTATATCATCAATTACATAAACAACTAATGTACATAAAGTAAAAGATGGAATATAAAAGGCGCGGCGAAATATCTTGGTAAAGGTAGCCCTTAGGCTTTTTATCCCTCAAAATGGAGGACCTTTAGACCAACGTAATAAGCCCATGCGCATCACATCACAATGCATATAAAATAAATAAGACAAGTATATGAGACTTCGCATGCCCGATTAAACGTATCTCGCATTCAATCAAACATACTTCGTCCGGCGCGGCAAAGTACTGTTGTAAAGGTAGTCTTTTAGACTTTTCTTCTCTCAAATAGAGGACCTTTAGACCAACATACTAAGCCCATGCGCACTATATCGTCATTACACAAGCAAATAACATACGAAAATTAAATGGCGGAATATAAAATACGGATAATAAACAAACAAGATAAAACATATCGAAATATGTGCCGTTTGCTCAAGTGGTACGTGGAGTTGTATCCCAAGTACAGACCGCACTACCGTCCATTCGGATTCGGCTATGGAATTTACGTCTGGGTTTCCATCCTATATACCACAAGAGACGACACATTTTCCATTCATTCAAGGGCCACAACACACATCAATCAACGACTCTCATGCGAAGAAAATTCAATAAATGATTAAAATAGGAATAAAGATAAATAAGAAAGGTGTCCTCAGGTCTAACCTATTTTGTCGTCTCTCGGAAGTACGTTACACGGCCGTCGGAAGGGTTGATGCTCCGTAACTCCTCCGGTTCACTGGTTCAACATTTTCCTTCGCTGTTTGAGCTGCTGTTTTACTCTGTTTCGTTGCTGTTTCTTGTTGTATTTTCTGGTTACCGTTTCGGGGTAATTGGGCTGCTGTTTGGGAGTGATTCAGAGACCATTTTGGGCAGTTTTTTAGGTGCAGTTTTGAGTGTAATATGCGTGCACTTTTTGGTGTAATATGCGGCAGTTTTGGGTGTAATATGCGTGCAGTTTTGAGTGTAATATGCGGCTGTTTTGCGGGACAGTTTAAGACGTTGAATGGGGGCTGTTGGGGCAATGGCTTTGCGTGAAGATGAGGGGTATGTGGCGTTGAATTGAAGGTGGCTTACGTGAGTTTAATGTGATGAAGGGTTGTCGGTGATGAGGTTTGGTCGATGTGGGACATAGGAGTTGTTAGTAGTTTTGGCGTGAGGCTTAGTTTGGGCAGTATTTGTGGTGTTTATGGTGCTTGAGAGAGAAGGCCGTGTGTGCTAAAGTGTGAGGAACGTGCAAGGTGTGAGTGGAGACTGATGAGTGGGGGCTTTGGTGCGTGAAGGTGGCTGAGTTTAAGGGTTTACTCTTGTGTTGTGGATGTATGTTTTATAAAGGGGTTTTAGCGTGAGTGGGCTGTTTATGGAGGGACGTGAGCGTGTGTGCTGAGTGCAGGTCTAGTGAAGGGCTGAGAGTGAAGGGCTGCGAGAGTATAAAATGAAGGGTTGTAGTGGGTGTTCATGTGAGAGAGGGAGCTGTGAATATGTTTGTATTAGGTTTTTTTGGTTGAGAGAGGCGAGAGAGATGAAGGCTGTGTGAGTGGTTAAGGAGGGAGGGGGCTGCCATTTTTAGGGTTTATTGTTCTTGGTTATTTTGGCCGTGAGAGTCTAGCTAGAGGAGTGTTGGATTTATGTTTCTTTTATAGGCAAAGGCTAGGGTTAATCTTGTTTGAAAATGAATCAAATTTGTGTAATAAGGAAATACCATTTAATTAGTGTCACACAAGGAAAGCATATATTTAATTGGGGACAAGATTTGTTTAGATTAGGAATATCATATTTTTGATTTGTTTTATTTAGGTAGGGATATATTTTATATTTTATTTGATTTATTTTAATTTGGTATGTGATTTTTTAGATTTGTTTTAATTTCACCATGTGTTAAATATGTGTTTTATTATTTTGGATGAGATTTAATTGGGCTTGGGCGTGTATGGGCTTAGCTTAGGCGTGTGGTTGGCTTTTGGTGGTGGGCTTGGTGTGTGTGGGCTAGGTGTGTGGCTTGCGGGGATTTTGGGCCAAGGTTAAGTGGTTTTAAAACGGAAGTCCAATAAGCAAACCCGAAGCATAAACAAATGAGTTAATTCCAACAATGTGTCAATTCTTGACTCTTCCCTTCCGACATCTGTTTCCCGTGACTTATGTGACTTAAAAGGTAGTGTCTCCAAATGAGACTCATCATAGGGACTTACATGTAAAAATGTAGTGCCTACACCAGTGTCATTACCGACTTGATAGCAGCTCAAACGTCAGAGGTTGAAGTGGGTAACGTTGTAGATCCCAAAATGGTTAGAATCATGGAGAAAATGAGGCACAAGTTTAACACATGGGTGGGGGCGCAAGGCCAAGAACAATATAAAAAGAATAACAGTAGAGGCTCAGGATACGGAACAACATAAATAGACACCATCTGAAAATGATATTTTTCTGACCTATGAGAACTAGTGTCTAAGATTTTGGATGAGCTTAAGAGACAATGAAAATTAAAACTGTTGGATCCAAAACTGTTGCCAAACCCAATACCCAGTTATCTCAACCTGAACCTATACTGTCATTTCCATCAACAAAAAGGTCATGACACTGACAACTACACCCGCTTGAAGCATGAGATTCAAGACTTGATCGACACTGGCAGAATACATGAACCTGAAAAAGCCTCAAATATACACTGACCAAGTTCTAATTTATTATATTTGCATCATTGGTCTTTCTCTTCATCATGTAATTACTCATTCAATAATGAAATAAAATAAAGTTTGGAAAAATTTTCCGACTCTTAACAAAAATGAGCATGTCTAAACTCCTAAAACAATCTTAAATTTCGGAATCACTAGTAAAATGATATTTTCATGCTCAACCTTGCTCATAGATACCATTGTTGGAATTTTCTAAGCATCCCAAGATCATATCAAGCAATGAAAATACATGTGAATACATCAAGGAGTTGCGGAATACTCATAATGATCGGTTGAGCGACGCGATGGACAACAAAAACCTGGTTTCTGCCCTCCTTACTGCTCACGGCAGTCCACTGTTTTGGTCTTCAAAATTCTGCCATGGATCATCTTCATAAAGCTCCAAGCTTTGTTGTATAATTCCATGCACACGGGTGGGTTTCCCTATCACCTTCGTATGTCTCTTTGAGTGCTAGCTCTCTTGATTTTTGCCACAAAAATCAATCTTTGCTTCTCTATAACTCACGACAGTGAGCTGTGAAAGAAGAAAGAAAAAGAAGCCTCTTGGGCGTGAGAAGAGAGAAGAGAAGAAGTGAGAGAGTGTTATGTTAATTGATTTCAAAAACCAATTAAAAACATATACCAAATGTTTGTGTAAAGCTTTCCAAAAGTCAACACAAAATTTAGCTCCAAGAATATAATAACATTATATGTCATTCAAGCTTTCAAAAAGCTTTCCAACCACTCACATCAAGTCACATCACTCAATCAATCAAGTGACAAGTTGTCACATCACTCAAAGTGACTAATGATTTGACGCTTGATGTAACTAATGATTTGACGCTTGATGTGACTTGCGTGACGCACTCGAATTCGAAATGTGAATGCTCTCGCAAACACTCTCGGGCTCGGGTTCGCTAATTCCAAATTAATGAATTTTCCGTTGCGACGTAATTAAATGATTATGCCTAGCAAAATCACTATTCACATCGCTAACAAATTAATTCTAAATTAACTCGTTCGCCCGAATTAAAATCTAATTTCAATTCCGGGTCGAAATCCAATTTCGTATAATATATCGAATATATTATTTTATAGATTAATTCCAAATTAATCGTTATCTCTCTTCAAATGATATTTTATCCCAGATAAAATATCTCTGCAATTAATCCCAGATTAATTTTCTCTCTCTTCTAATTAATCCCAGATTAATTAAAGTGCGAGTCATAAGTCATCGGTGAATCTTCGGGAAGCGACCCATGAGATCCCCGGATATGTTGGCAGTAAATCGGGTCGTCGGACTATCCGAACACGTAAGTACCTAGTACTACGTTTGTACCGATTTACAAGACAAGGTTGGCTTCTAGCAAAGCGCCATGCCTACCAAATTCTCCATAAACATGCTTACAGGAATAAGCGATCTATATCAGGCGTAGTATACGTAGTATTGCGTATTTCGATCCAGTATCGGATGTCACGTGCTAGGCCTGGGGCTGGAATTATGTCTGCCCCGTACGAAGCACATATAGGATGTCTGGTAACTAGTCTCTATAATCGGATAAACATGACCTTGTCATTTTATCCCGATGACTGCAGTACATAAGAGTACTAGTACCGTATCCTACGTGACCATCATCTCCATATGACTGAAGTGATACTTCCGTCTTGACATCACACCCAACACACTACGATTCTCAATATACCCAGCAGAGGTGTACATAGAACCCGTTAAATCCCTGGACGACCAAAACCAAAGCATATTGATTGTCGCAAGTATTAGCGGTGCAAGTCTCAGGTTAAGACCAAATACACCTACCCTGATTTCGGACTTCCATAGACACATAGTCATACTACCAATGGAATTCTGAAGGGGTCTATCCAGAGCAAAGTTGTTTCCCGTACCATCGGTAAAACACAACCTCCTATTACACTTGTATGAGTATCCTATACCCAAATATATGAGAACTATGTCGTTGTGCCCTCACAACGCGCACAAGTGTAATACTAGTCTTTTACGCATTATCGATGTCCAATCTCGATAATACTCTGACAAGGGATATTTAATGATTTATCATTCGTGGATTGATACTGTCTCATATCATCTCAATCCAGGAATAAATCATAAGGACCTCCTATCATTTATACATATAGGTGATCTAATCACAAATGATAAGAGCGCAATCTCCTTTGTCACATAGTTAATTTGTACAACAACACCATGATCTGTACAAATAGTGACGCTATATGTCATAATTGTCCAACAATCTCCCACTTGGCCTATAGCCAGTCACTCGAGTGTCTGACACCCAAACTATGTACGGTTGGCTCAAACTGCTGAGAAAAAGCTTTCGTCAGCGGATTTGCATGATTATCGTCTGATGCGATTTATTCGATCATCACATCGCCACGATGTATGATTCGAACAAATCAGATGAATATCGAAGTATGTATCTGGATCGTTGATGAGACCAATAATTCTTTAGCATGTGTTGTAGCCTAGCTCAGCTGCTAACAGAATTATATCTAATCTAATTAGATTTATTATCAACCCATATGGCTTCTATTGCTGCCTCAGCTGCAGCAATAACCCGCATTTGTTGTTTATTCGGTAACAGTATCTTTCTTGGAAGATTTCCAGCTCACTGTACCGTTATTCAAACTGTATAGTACCGTTGGTGACTTATAGTCGTTTTATCGGTTAAGGAACTTGCTATAGTGATCCCAGTCACTTCAAGTTATCCTTCTCCACATATTAAGACAGCATCCTTAGTTCTCTAAGATACAAACGGATGTTCTTAACATCAATCCAGTGACTATCACTTGGATTGGCCTGTTTGTGAATCCATATACTCAAAGCATATGGGACATCAGGTCGCGTACATTTTTCAATGTACGATTTCTCGGAGAGTGTCAACAACTTTAAATTTATAACATTAGATCTTTTAACCTAGAATAAAGGTTGTTTCTCCCAAGAATTCTATGGAGAGTTTTTTGAAAGCCAAGCTTTCGCCGATTATTATATGGGAATATCATTTCCAAGAAATGATTTATGTTATCATTATTTATAGGACAACCACTGTTAGTGCGCTCCCACTAACCCTCTTATATACACAATAATCATTTCATTTTGAATTAAATCATAAACAATTATGATTACATCAAAACGATAATTCCAAGAACCTAATGCTTGCTTCAATCCATACATGGATCGAATAACCTGCAAACCTTGTTTGCTAGTTTTGGTACGACAAAACCGTCAGGATGTTGTAAACATCCTCCAAAAGGTTTCCTTTTCAGGAAAGCGATTTTCCCGTTCAGCTGCCATATTTCATAAATGAAACATGCAGCATTAGCAAGCATTATCCAAATGGATTTACTGTGGCAACAGGTAAAAGGTTGAATCGTAATCAACATAATGTTGATAACGATACCTTTCCGTTAAAAGCCTAGCTTTATACGTTGGTATGTTGCCATCCATGTATGTCTTCCTTGAAGACTCATATAGTACCAATAGGCACAATGCCTTGCGATACATCAACTAGTTTCCAAACATAGTTGATATACATGGAATCCATTTCGGACTCATGGCACTTTGCCATAATAGGGAGTCGATACCTTGTATCACTTCCTCATACGTAGTCAGTTGGTATTCCTCAATAAGATTGACATCCTTATGAGGTGAGATTAGAAACCCATACCCCAAGTTGTTTTCTGACTCTCTCCGACTTACGCGGTTCTTGTGTATTCGAAGATTATTGGTCTAGTTTCATCCTTGATGAACTATTTATGTTCCATTAAGGAATCAGTGCCTTGAATAGTATTACTTCGATTTTCATCGAGTTTTACTGTCCTCCCACTTACCACTGCATATCGGTATTCCTCTTAGGAAAACCGAATGGTGAGCAACAATTAAATTGTTCTCATTGTGAGATGTATAAGTATTATACTTTGGTATCCCTAGGATAACCTACAATTAGACACTTATCCAATTTGGGTTTTAGTTTGGTATCATCCAAACATATGCCTAGCATTCCCAAATTATCAGGAATGTGAAACCCGGTTTCTTTTCTGTTCATATCTAATATGAAGTCTGTCAAACAGATTATTATGGAACCTTATTCTAAATAAGTTATGCACTGTTTATGTGTATCCGTTGAAGGAAATGGTAGCTCAGAGCGACTCATGATTAACCTTATCATGTCCAACAAAATTTGGTTTCTCTGGTTCGGACACACCGTCAGGATGACGTGTTCCGTGAGGAGTCCTCTTTGAAAGAATACTTTACTCTTTCAAGTATATTATAAAATTATTGCCAAAGTATTTTCATCATGGTCTAACCGTGATGATTTAATACTTTAGCCGATCTGTTTGTCTATTTCGTGTCGAAACTGTAAAAGTTTCCGATTTGTGTTTCAAAAGAAAAACATAACCATAACGCGATGCCACATCCGTAAAGGTCACGAAATATTCATATCCACCTCTAGCCTAGCTAGATATGGGCCCACTTACTTCACTATGAACTAGGGCTAACAGATCGGTGGTATTTGCACTTTTACCAAGTAAATGTGTTTTAGGCATTTTGCCCAATAAACTAGATTCGTAGACTTTATTTGAATGGAATCAAATTTGTCCTAGTACCCACTCTTCAAAAGTGTGGATATACGATTCTTGTTTTAGTTGTGTCACAGACAATAATGCCACAATTGAGTTTCTTCTGATCAAATCAGTTTGAGCTATTTGTTTGTCATGTTTATGTTTGAGATTTATTTATATTCAAAATATAAATGATGTTATTCACATCTAATGTGTTTATCTCAATATCATCTTTATAAAATAAAACATTTTAGTGTTCTAGAATATAAAGGCTCACCCGCAGCGGGTTAAACACTGATATAGAGATAATGTCTTTAGTCAAACTAGTTACATTACAACAGTTTCCTATTTTAAGTACACACTCGAAGGGTAGTTCCTAAGTTAGGTATCTACGGTTAAAACAGCGACTTTCGTCCCGTTTTCAATTCGGAGATTAATCTCAACTGAATTCAGTATCCTGCTAATAGCAGATTCTGAACATCAGTATATATATTTATGTACCACACTAAGTATTTAAATCCAATTTTAATACTAGTAGTGAACATATTTATGACAAACATATTTGAAGTCAGAGCCTTGCTCCGTCTTCAGTTCCTTCGTGTCTGCTTTGTGCAAACGGCAGTCACGCTTCCGGGATCCCGTTTTCCATATTTAGGCACACATTTTGGGATATGTCATTTATCTTCCTAGAAGATTATAATAATTTTGCCTTTGCCCTTTTCAACACTCCAGAAGCTTTTGGCCAAGCCTTGGCCTTCTACAATATCGAAGTAAGGTGCGCCTTGCGCTACTTGCCTATTGCAAACTTTGACTTTGTCTCCTTGAGAATAGTCATTAACTCTCCAAGAGTTATTATTGAAATTGTATTTCTAAAATCTAAGTATATATCTAAGAAGATCCTTCAATTTTTTTATCATACTTTAAGAATCTAATCCTTAGTTCTGATTAAGAAATTAAGGAGTCTAATTAGCAAGCTTAATGGATTAAGCACTTAAGTTATCATCACATGAATCTTCCAAAGATCATGCTCTACTATTTGTTTAAGTACGGGCTTAGGCCTAATATGTTATTTTATCAAATAAAGTAACTTATTAGTTTTTCAGGACCATCATGAAATTTTTATTCCCAATTTGAAAATTAAACCATTTAAATACATTTTCCTTAGGATTATGTTTTAAATGCTAATCTTTCAACTTTATCTTGAAACATATATCTTATATATGCCAATATATATCTTATATATGCCAATATATCCAATATATTGCCTAACCTTTTTCCTCTGAATCAACTAAGCATTGGCTTTGGCACAACAAACTTAGTGATCCCAGTTAAGCGTGACCCATTGACCATGGAAAACTTCGTAATCAATGTCGATGGACAAGAAGTGGTCTTGACTTTGGCCAACAAACCACAACTTGACAAGACACTGATATGGAACAAAGCTCTCGTGATTCAAACACATCCTCGACGGAAAAAGGCCTTGACTTTGGCCAACAAACCAATGCCAGTCTTGGATCTTGAGTAATAATCACTCAATGGAAGGAAAAACACTTAATATTATTTGAGGGTTTTTTCGCGTGCAAATTGGCAACCAATTTATTATCTTTGTTAAGGTCTCATCATCATACACCCTTAAACATGCATTCTAAATACATAATAAAGCGCGTATAATAAAATAATAATGATATGCGGATGGATACTTAACACATTGATCCTAGATCAAATCTCTCACTTTCCTCTCTCCCGCTAGCACAAGTATTTGCTTCTACCCGTTACACTACACTTCTAAAGAAACCTCATTTACATTGAGGGGAATAGGTGAGAAGAGAATACAAAGAGTATGGAGGTAATAGGCTGGACACGCAGGTCTAATTAATAAATTCTAAATTTATTACAACAATTTCTAAAATTGCCCCACCCATCAAATATCCATCCGATATACATTATTCATGCATCGCAACCATGTATTCACACAAACATGTTATCAATCAATCTAATCAAATTAATTAATCTGATAATTAATGACCATCCAATGTTCAAACAACGATTTGATTTTGCGCGAGTCAAACTCGTTTTGCGAATAAGTACTCAAAGTATGAATTCTTGAATTAAATTAAACTACAAGATTAAATCTAATTCAATTTGCATTTAATACTAATTCCTTATTTAATTCCAAATTAAATACTACACTTTATTAATGAACTTTTACGACTTAAATTCCAAATTTAATCGTTACGGGTCTCAAAGCCCGATTAACGTCCAACGTTTATTTAATTAAAGTCCAATGGGCTTTTAATTAATTTCTTAAGGCGTGGACTTTTGGTCAACTCGGGTCAAACCCAATAACCAAAGCCCAATCAAGGAGTAATCCCATAAGCCTAGAAATCAATTTAGGCCCATTAGGCCCAATTAAATTTATTAAGGTCCATTAGTCGCATTTGGGCTTTATAGAAGCGGTTTTGGGCCCAATTGGATCCAACCAATTTAGCCTAAACCTAACTTGGTACAACCAAGCCCAATAAGCCCATTTACAAAAACACAAGCCCAATTTTCAAAATAGGCCCAATATAATTAAATTACAAAAAATCAAATTTCACAATTTAATTACATAAAGTGTATAACATAATTAATCATCCAAATTAACATTTCTAAAACATCAATTTACACAACTAATCATGCTTATTAACAACAAAACATGTCCAACACATTTTATCAAAAATCAAACCCATATCATGCTATCTATGTCTCGGCAAAGTGAGGATTTTTATGTCCAATTCTAAATCCAATCCAATTGAATCCAATTAAACATTAAATCAACATTTCCAATTGATTCCAACTCAACCAATGAATCAAAAAATCAAAAAATCCAAGACATTAGGGCTTCTTATCCATTCGGCCAAGCTAAGGATTTTGGGGAAATTTGTTCCAAATAATATTTCTTGAAATTGATCCAATCAATCTTCAATTCAACAACATTTAAACATATTAAATCATCCAATTTCATCAAATCATGCTCAAACACATTTTACCCAATTTTAACCCTAAAATATTTTCATGCTCAACCTTGCTCATAGATACCATTGTTGGAATTTTCTAAGCATCCCAAGATCATATCAAGCAATGAAAATACATGCGAATACATCAAGGAGTTACGGAATACTCACAATGATCGGTTGAGCGACGCGGTGGACAATAAAAATCTGGCTTCTGCCCTCCTTACTGCTCACGGCAGTCCACTGTTTTGGTCTTCAAAATTCTGCCATGGATCATCTTCATAAAGCTCCAAGATTTGTTGTATAATTCCATGCACACGGGTGGGTTTCCCTATCACCTTCGCTTACAGGAATAAACGATCTATATCAGGCGTAGTATACGTAGTATTGCGTATTTCGATCCAGTATCGGATGTCACGTGCTAGGCCAGGGGCTGGAATTGTGTCTGCCCCGTACGAAGCCCATGTCAGATGTCTAGTAACTAGTCTCTATAATCAGATAAACATGACCTTGTCATTTTATCCCGATGACTGCAGTACATAAGAGTACTAGTACCGCATCCTACGTGACCATCATCTCTATATGACTGAAGTGATACTTCCGTCTTGACATCACACCCAACACACTACGATTCTCAATATACCCAGCAGAGGCGTACACAGAACCTATTAAAGCCCTGGACGACCAAAACCAAAGCATATTGATTGTCACAAGTATTAGCGGTGCAAGTCTCAGGTTAAGACCAAATACACCTACCCTGATTTCGGACTTCCATAGACACATAGTCATACTACCAATGGAATTCCGAGGGGGTCTATCCAGAGCGAAGCTGTTTCCTGTACCATTGGTAAAACACAACCTCCTATTACACTTGCATGAGTATCATATACCCAAATATATGAGAACTATGCTGTTGTGCCCTCACAACACGCACAAGTGTAATACTAGTCTTTTACGCATTATCGATGTCCAATCTCGATAATACTCTGACTAGGGATATTTAATGATTTATCCTTCATGGATTGATACTGTCTCATATCATCTCAATCCAGGAACAAATCATAAGGACCTCCTATCATTTATACATCTATGTGATCTAATCACAAATGATAAGAGCGCAATCTTCTTTGTCACATAGTTAATTTGTACAACAACACCATGATCTGTACAAATAGTGACGCTATGGGTCATAATTGTCCAACAGTTTGTGCTGATTTATCCTCTTTTAGCTATAATTATACATTCCACGAATGTAATTTTGAATATTATTTCAATAAACCGTCAGCATTATTTCTTAGTACATGTGTGAATACACTAATTGCTTTATAGGAAGGGTACCCTTGTAGTTAGCCATTCTTTTCGGGTTTTTTGACTATCTATTTTTCTTTTGCTCACATGTCTCTAACTTTTTCCTATACCATTTTCGGCTTAGCGAGATGCTATAATTTTTTTTAGGCCATCCTTTACGGATTTTTGACCTAACGAGCTCTTTTTTTCTTTTTTTCTATGCAAAGTATTTTTTTAGCTTGTCCAAGTTGATAGGTTCCGTGAAGTCGTTTCCTTCCATAATAGACAATCATATTGCTTCGTTCTTCATGATCTTTTTGACCATATAAGGCCCATCCCAATTACGCCTGACCTTTTATTGAAAGTTGAGCTATTCTCTTTTGATATACTTGCATGTGATACAACGCCTTCATCATCCTCTCCCCTGACAGAGCTAGCTATTCAAATCTTCCCACAACCCACTTTTGTTCAGAAAATTTTGCCTCTATCATAACTCTCATTAACTGTACTTCTATCTCTACTGGAAGTACTGCTTCTATCCCGTACACCAAAGAGTATGGTGTGGCTCAAGTTGCAGTTCTGACCAAAGTTCTATACCATATAATACGAATGGTAACTTGTCTGCCCAATCTTTATAAGTTTCTCTTATCTTAGCCACGATCTTCTTTAGAGTCTTATTGGCAGCCTCTACTGCTCCATTTCCCTACGGCCTATATGGCGAAGACTTATGGTGCTCAATCTCGTATTTCTGTAACATGACCTTGGTCTCTCCGTGAAATCCCACCCTATTGTTTCTCACCACATGGTGCGGCATGCAATATCGACAAATGATATTTTGGGCTATAAACTTTTCCATATGTCTGGTTGTGATATTGCAAAATGACTCAACTTCCACACATTTATAAAAGTAGTCTATGGCCTTTACGATGAATCGATGCCCATTAGACGCTTGTGGCTTGATTACACCAATAATATCAATACCCTATGTTGAGAATGGCCAAGGCTCTGATAGCTTGTGTAACTCTTTTGGTGGCAAATGGTTCAAGTTCCCGTGAGTTTGGCAATTGATTACGCCAAAAACGTACTTGCGGTTACTTATGATTATCGCAGTATAGTTGGGGTGTCGATTCCTCGGAGAGATGGTTATAAGGACATGATGTACTTAAACAAAAATGTTTAGCAGTAACTTAATGAAAAGAAAGATTGAATTTATAATAAAAGATAAAAACTATGGAAAATATATTGAAGAATATCAATAGAGATAAATAGCAAAGCGTCAGGAATTCCTCTTGTATTAACTCTCTATATTCAATTATTGATTCATGTTATTACTCAATTTAAGGTTTCACATCCCAAACCAACAATAAGAAGATATTCAATTCTAAACATGTCAAATTCTAATGTAATTGATGAATTATTTTCTCTATCTTAACAGCATACAAAGTTATCGTTACGAGCTATCTAACGTCGACAATATACCCTCAGGCAATACTGTAGTAAAATACCAACACATAAAATAACTTTACCAGTCACAACTGGGTTCGCAAATCACACATAGAAGAAACATGACTGGATCTATATGGGAGTTGACAAAACATAGTTTCTAGATTCACAAATCATAAAATAATAAAGAATAACAATCATCAATTGTATTAAACGTTTAAGAGTTTATATGAATCAACAACATTAATATAAAAACTTAAATACAAGAATTCATCATTAGCTTTGCCTAGGAGATTAGCCCTCCATGGAAGAAAGAGATGTAGCCTGGATAGATCGGAGAGACGTCATGGTTTCCTTGAAGTTCTTCGTTATCCTCTATTGATTTTGTATTTGTGGCTCTTTGTTGTGTGTTTCTCTCTTGTTTCTCTATGTTTTTCTCCTCTTTTCTCTTTTTTTTTTTTTAGGGTTTGGACGAATTTGGGTTTATATAGAAAAGTCTCGGAGTCATAGTGCGTATCAAAGAGGTCAAAATCAGGGTTTTGGTTCTTTCCGGGGCGTTACGGTGTAGGTGTTTGGACACTGGGGCGCCAAATCCTTGCGAAAAATGTATGGGGATAATTTCTGTGTGGTGCCGTGGCCCCAAGAAGTTGGGCACTGTGGCGCCTGCTACATGTTCTGTTCTTGCCACTTTCTGCTTTTCCCGCGCGTGTCTGATGCTTCCGATACGTCCGTTAGGCATCGAAACATGTGTATTTTCTCCATTCTTCATGTTCTAATGCTTCCTAATAACAAAACACAAAATAAACTCTAATTAAGATTAAATATATGATAATTAAGATGAGTTAGCGAGGTTCAAAGTACACTTTCGTGCACTTATCACAACCCCCAACCAGCTTATTGCTAGTCCCTAGCAATTCAAGCGCAAAAATAAAATAAGAACTAAATAAATAAAACTATCTAAGCCACTTTCGTAGGGATCACGATTGAATTTAGCATATGAAACAAGCCTTTAAACCCCTATGTGTCCCTAGTGGACGAGTTATAGTCTCGTGAGGGCTTACAGCGATGACACCCACAAAATTCATTCAAAACATATAAAAATACAAAAACAAAATAAGGTAGTCTTAATAGGTATGCATATTGTTGTCCTCAAAGAATGCCTCGTAATGAAACCAGAGAACCTTCAAAGTACTCAACGCAACTCAAATCCAAGTCCTTGAATAAATCATCTAAGCCAGACTCACAGTGTGTGTGTGAAAATGTTCATTCACAGCTCGACTCCTAGGTAAGCCAACGCGATGATTTCATTTAAAAATTGAGATTCGATGGGTCAAAGCAACCTAGATATCTCAATTATGCTATGTAATTGCCTTTCTGTGCTTAACATGATATGCCTTTTATTTTTTATTTTCTTCTCTCTTTTTGATTTTTTTTTCAACTTTTTTTTTCTTCTTTACTTTTTTCAACACACCTACCCTTTAAGGTAGCATTTCTCCTCATGGTGGTCCTAATACTCGCCCATGGGTAGTTTCACGCTTATCGGTTATAAGTGGTTTAATTTCTTTCTTCAGAGATTTTTTTTCTTTTTATTTTTAACCATACCACACATCATAACACAAGCAAATCAAGATAGACATCTAAGCAAACTGTCATTCATCAACATGCAATTTATTCAACTAGTCACATTGCCAATTACTTAGGATGTCATTGCTAAAAACCTATAGTTAATTGCTTACGAGTCTAACCTAGATCGATTACTCAAAGCATCAGATAAAAGTACAATAAAGAACTTATCGTTTCTAAGGTTTCACCCTAAAGCAAACAATATCATCATTAGACTTATGCTTTACTGTCAATGACTAAAAACAAACAAAATATTTTTTTATAACAGGTATTCTCTTGCGCATGCATACGCCCCCACACTTAAAACTTGCATTGTCTTCAATGTAAGATAAATATAAAGAAAAAGGAACAACACTACCAGGCCCATAGTTGATCTGGTTCCTGCTGGTGAGACTTTAGTTGTGTGGTTGTGTAGGTTGCGTTAACACCTGCATAAATAATCATGCAGACAATAAACATGCAATTAGCACACAATAAAATAAAACTACAGTAAATAAAATAAAATAAATAAATGCAAGTGCAATGGTTGTCTCACCGCTAGCGCTAAGTTTAACGTCTTCAGCCAGACGTAACCACTTAGGTTGTCATGGTGGCTTCTATGTAGTGAACTGATGAAGGCATGAGAAAGAATTTTTATCTAGCTGCAGCAGTGTATGCATTGATCCGCCAGGGTCTACTAATGGCTGAGATTTTATCAATTGGTTCAACCTCATTTTTAACTTCACAGACATCGTCTTTAACTGAGCACTAACTTTCCTTCTCCTCTTTTACGGTTTATTGGGGTCAGTTTTACTTCGGGAGGATTTGATTCAAGTTGTAGAGAAGTTATTTCTGGCAAGACTGTTTCTAGCATGTATGAGTAATGACACGCATCGTCATCTCGTGGTTGTTTCTCGACATGAAAAATATTCACCGTCCCTAAAATTAATAAGGGCATTAGCTGTAGCAAGAAAAGGTCTACCTAAGATTAGAGTAATCTTGGACTCGGTGTTAACCACAGATTAAGTGTCCAAAATCAAGAAGTCAACAGGGTAGTAGAATTTATCAATTTGAACTAAAACATCCTCAACTACTCCCTGTGGTGCTCTAATAGATCGGTTAGCTAACTGTAAAACTACAGATGTAAGTTTAATCTCACCAAGCCCTAACTGCACATAGATCGAATATGGCATGAGATTAACACTAGCACCTAAATCTAATAATGTTTGACCAAACTCCGATGTGCTAATGTGGCAGGTAATGGTGGGACATCCTGGATCTCTATACTTTGGTGGAGTCCACTGTTCAATTACTGCACTAGCATGCTCTGTTAAAAATGCAGTCTTTTTTACATTATGCTTCATCTTCAAGGTGCATAGATCCTTCAAAACCTTCGCATAAGTGTGAACCTGTTTTATCACATGTAACAAAGGAATGTTGATCTTTACCTGCTTCAAATGTTCTAGGATCTCACCATTTGGGTCTGGAGCTCTCGCTGTGGGCCTAAGTGCTTGAGGAAAGGGTACTCTAACCGGGAAATATGTCTCTTGTTCTTCCTAAGAGGTATTTGTACTATTGGACAGTTATGACCCATAGCGTCACTGTTTGTAAAAACATTATGGTTTTGTACAAATGAATTATGTAGCAATGGAAATTGCCTTTTATCATTTCGTAATTAGATTACTTAAATGTGTGAATGATGAAAGTCCTTATGATTAGTTCCAGATTGAGATGATATGAGACAGTATCAATCCACGACGGTTTAATCATTAATATCCCTAGTCGTAGTATTATCGAGACTGGACATCGATAATGCGGAATAGACTAGTATTGCACTTGTGCATGTTATGGAAGCGTAACAGCATAATTCTCATGTATTTAAGTATTGGATACTTATGCAAGTGTGATAGGAGGTTGTGTTTTACCGATGGTACGAAAAACAGCTTCGCTCTGGATAGACCCCGCGTAATCCCATTGGTAGTATGCCTATGTGTCTATGGGAATCCGCATCAGGGTAGGTATATTTGGTCTTAACCTGAGACTTGCATCGCTAGTACTTGCGACAATCAATATGCTTTGGTTTTGGTCGTCCAGGACTTTAACAGGTTCTGTGTACTCCTCTTCTGGGTTTATTGAGAATCGTAGTGTATTGGATGTGATGTCAAGACAGAAGTATCACTTCAGTCATATGGAGATGATGGTCACGCAGGGATACATAACTGGTTCTCTAAAAGGTTGCAACCGTCGGGATAATATGACTAGGTCATGATTATCCGATAATAGAGAGACTAGTTGCTTGTGATCCAATATATGCTTCGTACGGGGGAGACACTATTCCAGCCCCAGGCCTTGCATGTGACATCTGATACTGGATCGCAATACGCAATACTACGTATACTACGCCTGATATAGATAATATATTCCATTAAGAATATTTCTGGAGAATTGGGTAGGCATGGCGCTTTGCTAGAAGCCAACATTGTTTCGTAAATCGGTAAAAATGTAGTACTTGGTACGTACGTGTTCGGATAGTCCGACGACCAGATTTACTGTCAACATATCCAGGGATCTCTTGGGTCGCTTTCCGAAGATTCACCGATGACGTATGATTCGAGCATAATTAATATGGGATTAATTGCGGAGAGACTTTATCTGGGATAAAGTACTATTTGAAAAGAGAGAAAGATTAATTTGGAATTAATCGATAAAATAATATATTTGATATATTAAACGAAATTAGATTTCGACGCGGAATTAAAATTAGATTTTAATTCGGGCAAACGAGTTAATCTAGAATTAATTCGTTAGAGACGTGAATAGTAACTGTGCTAGGCATAATTATTTAATTAAATTCGATTTAATTACGTCGCGACGGAAAATCGTTAATTTGGAATTAGCAAACCCGAGCCCGGGAGTGTTTGCGGGCTCACTCGCATTTGGAATCGAGTGGGGCCCACATGTCACATCACATGTCACTTCATATGTCACATTTAGTTGCTTTTGGTTGATGTGTTTAGGTGGAGTTGGTGGAAACTTGGTTTACACTCCAATTTGAAAGCTTTGAGTGACATATACCAAATACACTTTTGGTATATCAAATTAATAGATTTTGGAAATCATTTTTTACAAGCTTCACTCTACTCTCTCATTACCGAAACTTGTAGCAAGTTTACTCTCCCAATATTTCTTCTTCTTGACCAAAAATTGTGAAGGAGGAAGTGAGAAATTTTGTTGCAAAATTTCTCAAAGCGTTAGCACTCATCAAGGAATCATACAAGGTGTTAAGGAAACAATTCAAAAGCTTGGAATCCACAAAAGCTTGGAGCTTGGACAACATTTCTTGAAAAAGTACCTTGGCCGAACCTAGTGGAGATTTTGGGCATTTGACGCATCCAAAAGCCGATCAATGTAAGTGTGTTTCTGCCACTCTTCGTTGTATATTCATTCACATTTATATGCTTGATTTGATCTTAGGAATAAATCTAGTAACCCAACAATGGTATCTATGAGCCAATTTGAGCATGAAATGAATTAGGGTAAAATTTGGGTAAAATCAATTTGAGCATGATTTGATAAAATTGATTGATTGAATATGCTTGAATGATGATTTTATGAAGTTGTATATGGTCAATTTCTTGAAATATTGATTGGATCAAATTTTAGCCCACACATTGGCTTGGCCGAATGTAGTAATTACCCTAGGGTCTTGGTATTTTTTGTTTTGTTGATCATTGGATGACTTGAAACGATTGGGAAATGTTGATTTAAAATTCAATCGGATTGAAAAACGAAATCAGACAAAATAACCCTCCATGCCGAGAGCCTTATGGCATGTAATGAGTTGATTTTTTTGATTCAAGAATTTTGGACATTAATTGAATAAAATGATATATAATTAATTAGTTAAATTGTATTTTAGAAATATTAATTTGGGTAATTAATTGATGTATTACACTTAATTAATTGAATTATAAAATTTGGAATTTTAAAATTTGGTTAATTGAGCTTGATTTTGAATTGGGCTTGAAAGTGTTGTATTTGAGCATAATGGGATTGGTTAGGCCAAGTTGGTTTAGGCAAATTGGATTGGATCCAAATTGGGCCTAAATCATTCCATTAAGTCCAAATATAACAAATGGGCTTTACAAGTTTAATTGGGCCTTATGGGCCGAAATTGGTTTCTTGGCAAATGAGGGTGATTCCTTAATTGGGCTTGGTAATTGGGTTTGATCCATATTGACCAAAGCCCATGCCTTATGAAATCAATTGAAAGCCCATCGGACTTTAATTAAACGAACATTGGATGTTAGTTGGGCTTTGAGACCCGATTAGATTAGATTTGGAATCTAAGTCGTTAAAGCGCATTAAAAAGTGTAGTTATTTAATTTGGAATTAAATAAATGAATTAGTATTGAATACGAATTAAATTAGATTTAACGAGTAGTTCGATATAATTCAAGAATTTGTACTTTGAGTACTTATTCTCAAACGAGTTGGACTCGCGCAAAATCAAATCGTTGTTTGAACATTGGATGATCACATAATTCAAGATTAATTAATTGGATTAGATTGATTGAATTGCATGCTATGAATGAATACATGGATGTGTTGAATGAATAGCGTATATCGGATGGATATTAGAAGGGAAATGGCAATTTTAGAAATTGTTGTAAATTTGGAATTTATAAATTGGACCTGCGTGTCCAGTCTTATCTCTCATTATTTCTTTGTATTCTCTTCTCACCTAATTCCCCTCAATGTAATGAGGTTTCTATTATTGTATTATGTAATTGGGTAGAAGTAGAATAGTGCTAGCCGGGAAGAGGAAAGGGAGTGATTTGTTCGAGGAACAAGTTGTTAAATATCCATCCGCATATCGTTATTAATTTACTTCCCGCGCCTTATTATGTTTTTAGAATGCATGTTTAAGGGTGTATGATGATGAGAACTAACAAAGATAATAAATTGGTTGCCAATTTACGCGAAAAAACCCTCAAAACATATTAAGCGATATTTCCTTCCATTGAGTGATTCTTACTCAAGATCCAAAATTGGCATTGCTTTGTTGGCCAAAGTCAAGACCTTTGTCAATTGCGAATGTATTTGAATTATGAAAGCTTTGTTCCATATAGGTGTTTTGTCCAATTTTTGATTTGTTGGCCAAAGTCAAGATCACTTCTTGTCCATCGACATTGATTAGGAAGCTTTCCAAGGTCAATGGGTCCCGCTTAACTGGAATCATTAAGCTTGTTGTGCCAAAGCCAAGGCTTAGTTGATTCAGAAGAAAGGTTAGGAAATTATATTGGATAGATGGACATATATATTGTATATGTGTTTCAGACTTGGAGGTCCACCTACCGGATCTAGGAATTGGATGAGATCCAATTGATCTTCGAGATCTACCTAGTTAAATATCATACAGCTTGTTGGCCAAAGTCAAGGTTGTGCGTTATTTAACGGGATCCTAGCCCACTAGGAAATTAGGTTTCCCGAGTACTCAATAGAGGGTTAGAGGCTCGCCGAAAAATAGTGGGAGTCTAGTATTGAATTCGCAATTTCGTTCAAATACTTAGCTTTACGCGCTTTCAAATATTTCGTCAAAATTATTTTATTTGTTGGACTAATATAATGTTATTTTTCTTGTAACAGTTGGACTGTACCATACATTGTTAATTGGATAATTAGATTATCCCCATTTAAAATGACTGGAAAGAACAATGTCCGGGACATCATCATGGCGATAATGTCTTCAACGGCACTAACTTTTCCGATTGGGACATGAATCTAAGGATAGTCCTTGGATCCGAGAGGCTGCTATATACTATAGAGAGACCTCTTGAGCCTAAGCCCAGAACTGATCAGTTGCTCGAGCTAGATCTTTGGAGGACACATAGTGATGACAACGCAACTGCTTAATCTATCATGATTGCTGCCATGACTCAGTAATTTCATCGACAGAATAAGGGATTGGATCCCTATACTATGTTGGCGAAGTTTAATGATCTGCACTGATCTAATCTTAGATCGCAAAGATATGAGTTACAGAAGAAGCTCTTCCGTGCTCGGATGTCGGAGGGTACATCTGTTGAACATCACGTGACACAGATGATTGCCGATATTGAGCAGCTTGGACAATTGGGGAATGTCTTTGAGATAGAGACCTCTATAGATTTGATCTTGCAGTCTCTCCCCGACACTTAGAGTGGGTTCATCATGAACTATAATAAGATGAACCAAGAGCAGACTCTTGGAGAGCTGATTTCCACGCTGTGTGAGGCAGAGAAGGAACTTCTTAAGGGCAAGAAGCACGAGGCACACTTCGCTTCTACATCTCGGACTCCGAGGGCTGGGCCCAGGGCGACTAGAGGTATCAAGAAGAAGAAGAAAAAGAAGGGCAAAGGCAAAACGTCAAAGGCTTCTGGGAAGCCTAAGGACAAGTCTCATGATGTTTTCCTTCAATGCGGGAAGCGGGGTCACTGGAAGCGTGACTGTCGCGAGTACAAGGCGCTTCAGAAGGAGATAAAGGTGGGCAAGGCACCGGCCTCAGGTATGTTTGTTATAGAAATAAACATGACTACTTATAGTTTTAAAAATTGGATTTTTGATTCTGGTTGTGGTACTCACATTTGTACTGATGTGCAGGATCTGCGGATTAGCAGGAAACTGGCGTCAGGGGAGATTTATCTGCGTGTTGGAAATGGGACATTTGTTTTCGTTTTTGGCTGTGGGCACTTTTGTTTTGGAACTGCCCTCGGTGCATGTACTTGAACTTTTGGACTGTTATAATGTACCTAGTTTGACTAGGAATATTATTTCTGTATCCATGTTAACCCAATGTGGGTATACTTTTGTATTTCGAAACACTGAGTGTTTTATGTATAAAAATGATATAGAAATTTGCACTGCTGATGTAAATAATGGTCTTTATATTTTGAATATAAATCAATCTCAACAATATTCTGTAACAAACAAAAGGCTTAAAGTAAGTCATAAATATGAAACTTATATGTGGCATTGTCGTCTGGGACACATAAACAAGACTCGTATATCTACACTTTCGAAGAGTGGGTACTTGGACGGATTTGATCCAAATTCATATGACGTCTGCGAATCTTGCTTATTAGGTAAAATGCCTAAGTCACCTTTTAGCGGTAAAGGTGTACGAGCCACCGAACTGTTAGCCCTTGTTCTTAGTGACGTTTGTGGGCCCATGTCTAGCCAGGCTAGAGGTGGATATGAATACTTCGTAAACTTTACGGATGATGCATCACGTTATGGTTATGTGTATCTTATGAGACACAAGTCGGAAACTTTTAAGAAATTCAAAGAGTTTCGACACGAAGTTGAAAAACAGACCGGTAAAAGTATTAAGACATTACGGTATGATCGTGGTGGCGAATACTTAAGCAATGAGTTTATTGACTACTTGAAAGAATATGGTATTCTTTCACAGTGGACTCCTCCTGGAACACCGCAATTAAACGGTGTCCGAACAGAGAAATCGAACTTTGTTAGACATGGTAAGGTCTATGATGAGTCGCACTGAGCTACCTATTTCCTTATGGGGATATGCATTAAACAGTGCAATACTTATTTTGAATAAGGTTCCGTCAAAGTCTGTTCAACAGACTCTGTATGAGATATGGACAGGAAAGAAACCGGGTTTCTCATTCCTGAAGATTTGAGGATGCTGGGCATACTTCAAATGTTTGGAAGGTACTAAACTTGAACCAAAATCGGATAAATGCCTATTTGTAGGATATCCTAGGGAAACCAAATGATATTACTTCTATCACCCACAAGAGAACAAAGTATTTGTTGCTGTACATGCGGTTTTCCTTGAGAAGGAATTCATAAATGCAGTGGTTAGTGGGAGGAAAGTAGAACTCGATGAAAATCGGAGTGATACTCTTCCTGGCATAAAATCCTCAATAGAACATGAACAGTTCATCAGGGATGAAGCTGTACCATAATCTTTGATTACACAAAGACCGCGTAGGTTGGAGAGAGTCAGGAAACAACCTGAGAGGTATAGGTTTCTTATCTCACCTCATGTAGATATTAATCTCATTGAGGATAACGAACTGGCTACGTATGAGGAAGCGATACAAGATATCGATTTCGCTTTATGACAATAAGCCATGAAGTCTGAAATGGATTCCATGTACACCAACCAAGTTTTGACACTGGTTGATGCACCAAAAGGCGTAAAGCCTATTGGATGCAAATGGGTCTTCAAGAAGAAGACCGATATGGATGACAATGTACAAACGTACAAAGCTAGGCTTGTAGCGAAGGGGTATCCTCAACGACATGGTGTCGATTACGATGAAACTTTCTCACCCGTTTCCATGATAAAATCCATTCGGATAATTCTTGCTATTGCTGCATATTTCGATTACGAGATATGGCGGACGTCAAACCACTTTCATCAACGATCCAAGCATGTTCTTCGATGTTTCCATCTGATTCGTGAGATCATACATCGTGGCAATGTGAAGATCGAGAAGGTTACATCAGAGGACAACATTGCAGATCCACTGACGAAAGCCATTCCTCAGCAGAATTTTGAGCGACATGTACATAGTTCAGGTATTAGATGCTTCAGTGATTGGCTATAGGCCAAGTGGGAGATTGTTGGACAGTTATGACCCATAGCATCACTGTTTGTAAAAACATTGTGGTTTGGTACAAATTAATTATGTAGCAATGGAAATTACCTTTTATCATTTCGTAATTAGATTACTTAAATGTGTGAATGATGAAATTCCTTATGATTAGTTCCGGATTGAGATGATATGAGACAATATCAATCCACGACGGTTTAATCATTAAATATCCATAGTCGTAGTATTATCGAGACTGGACATTGATAATACGGAATAGACTAGTATTGCACTTGTGCGTGTTATGGAAGCGTAACAGCATAATTCTCATGTATTTAAGTATTGGATACTTATGCAAGTGTGATAGGAGGTTGTGTTTTACCGATGGTACGGAAAACAGCTTCACTCTGGATAGACCCCGTGTAATCCCATTGGTAGTATGACTATGTGTCTATGGGAATCTATATCAGGTTAGGTGTATTTGGTCTTAACCTGAGACTTGCATCGCTAGTACTTGCGACAATCAATACGCTTTGGTTTTGGTCGTCCATGACTTTAACAGGTTCTATTACGCCTCTTCTGGGTTTATTGAGAATCGTAGTGTATTGGATGTGATGTCAAGACGGAAGTATCACTTCAGTCATATGGAGATGATGGTCATGCAGGGATACATAACTGGTTCTCTAAAAGTTTGCAACCGTCGGGATAATATGACTAGGTCATGATTATCCGATAATAAATAGACTAGTTGTTTGTGATCCGATATATACTTCGTACTGGGTAAACACTAATCCAGCCTCAGGCCTTGCAAGTGACATCTGATATTGGATCGCAATACGCAATACTACGTATACTACGCCTGATATAGATCGTATATTCTATTAAGAATATTTCTGGAGAATTGGGTAGGCATGGCGCTTTGCTAGAAGCCAACCTTGTCTCGTAAATCGGTAAAAATGTAGTACTTGGTACGTACGTATTCGGATAGTCCGACGACCAGATTTACTGTCAACATATCCAGGGATCTCTTGGGTCGCTTCCCGAAGATTCACCGATGACGTATGACTCGAGCATAATTAATCTGGGATTAATTACGGAGAGACTTTATCTGGGATAAAGTACTATTTGAAGAGAGAGAAAGATTAATTTGGAATTAATCGATAAAATAATATATTTGATATATTAAACGAAATTAGATTTCGACGCGGAATTAAAAATAGATTTTAATTCAGGCAAACGAGTTAATTTAGAATTAATTCGTTAGAGACGTGAATAGTATTATGCTAGGCATAATTATTTAATTAAATTCGATTTAATTACGTCGCGACGGAAGATCTTTAATTCAGAATTAGCGAACCCGAGCCCGAGAGTGTTTGCGGGCTCACTAGCATTTGCAATCGAGTGGGGCCCACATGTCACATCACATGTCACTTCATATGTCACCTTTAGTTGCTTTTAGTTGATGTGTTTAGGTGGAGTTAGTGGAAACTTGGTTTACACTCCAATTTGAAAGCTTGAGTGACATATACCAAATACACTTTTGGTATATCAAATTAATAGATTTTGGAAATCGTGTTTTACAAGCTTCACTCTACTCATTACCGAAACTTGTAGCAAGTTTACTCTCCCAATATTTCTTCTTCTTGACCGAAAATTGTGAAGGAGGAATGAGAAATTTTGTTGCAAAATTTCTCAAAGAGCTAGCACTTATCAAGGAATCATACAAGGTGTTAGGGAAACTAATTCAAAAGCTTGGAATCCACAAAAGCTTGGAGCTTGGACAACATTTCTTGAAAAAGTACCTTGGCCGAACCTAGTGGAGATTTTGGGCATTTGACGCATCCAAAAGCCGATCAATGTAAGTGTGTTTCTGCCACTCTTCGTTGTATATTCATTAACATTTCTATGCTTGATTTGATCTTGGGAATAAATCTAGTAACCCAACATGTACCACTATCTTTGGGGGCACCTACAGTGTTGGAAGTGTTCTGCAAGCCTACCTCCTTACCACTCCTAGTGAATATAGCATTAACACATTTTACATTAGCTGTTTCATGATAATCTTGTGCCATGTGTTGCCCTTGTGGATTAGGTTGAGTCTGAGATGGGAATTTTCCTTGTTCGTGCACACTCAGAACATTAGTCAACTTAGAGACTTGACTTTTTTTCTCCTTATTATCTTCAATTACCTGAGTTATCAATGACTTAAATCTTTGATTGGTTTTGCTTTGGGCCTCTACAAATGTTTTCCAGGCCTCCACAAATGCTTCACAGTATCCTCTAAGGAATTCCTAGGAACGGCAGGTGTGGGATATTGAGGAGCACTATAACCTTTAGTTTGTGGTGGCTGGGTGAACTGTTGAGACTCTTGTTTCCAACTAAGATTAGGGTGGTTCCGCCAAACAGGGTTATAGGTATCTGAATACAGTGTGTAAGGCTTCTTGTGCATCTCTAAGGTATTGCATTGTTCCTCATATGTTCCCCCCATCTCACCGTATACAGGACACTCTTGGGCTAGGTGGTCAGTCCATTTGCACACAAAACATACCTTTTGAGGTTCTAAGTGGGTGACTGTATGCACAGTCTTGCTATCTCTGGCTATTAAGGCTCCCATATGTCTAGTTAATAGCTCAACTTGTGCCTTAAGACTATCATATTCCCTAAAGTGGTGTACGCCTCTACTAGAAGAAGGGGTGTGTCCTATCAGTGTTATCCATGGCATTAGGTCCGGTCTAAGTGTGAGATTTCTCAGCTAGGTCATCTAAGTACTCGAATGCCTTATCAGGGTCTTTTCGGATGAACTCACCATTGCACATTGTCTCAACGAATTGGCGCTCTCTATGGGTTAGACCGTCATAAAAATAACTTACTATGCACCAACTCTCATACCCATGGTAAGGGCAACTAGCTAACATCTCTTTATACCTCTCCCACATTTGATAAAGGGTTTCACTGTCTCTCTGGGAGAAGATGGAGATTTGTCTTTTCAAGGAATTCATCTTATGGTGTGGGAAGTATTTATTAAAGAATGCATGTGTCATCTCACCCCATGATCCTATTGACTGAGGTCTTAGAGAATACAACCAGCTTTTAGCTATATCCTTAAGGGAAAATAAGAGGAACTTAAGTCTAATTATGTTGGTGGTTCCAAACCGGTCATGGAAAGTTGCTACAACCTCCTCAAACTCCCTAATGTGCGCATAAGGATTCTCGTTCTCCAAACAATGAAAGGTTGGGAGATACTGTATCATTCCAAGCTTAAAGTCTATGTGTGGTGCATTAGGGGGAAACATGAAGCACGATGGTGTAGTTGTGTGAGTTGGGTGGAGGTACTCCTCAAGAGTCCTCATGGGTGGTCTCTCGTACTCACTCATAGTATATGTGCTAGATGTGGAAGGTGTGGCAAAGAGATTTTCAAATATATTATCGGAATCTGAATCTTCCTCTTCAATCCTAACAAATCTACCAAACCGATCTTTACGTCTAGGCATGCAATTAAACTCAAGTAAAATAGGAAACAAAAAAATAAATAAATAAATAAAAAGAATAAACTAAATTTAAAATTTAACTAAAACTAAAATTGAAATAAAATAAGTAAATAAATAACAAATTAATAAAAATAACAAAAAGTTAAAGAATGAACGAAGTTACTGCTTTGTGTTTGACCAAACAAACATGCTCTTTTAGATTGTAAACCGTCTCCCCGGTAACGGCGCCAAATTTTGATTAATCCCAAAAAGTACTTGCGGTTATCGCAGTATAGTTGGGGTGTCGATTCCTCAGAGAGATAGTTACAAGGACCTGATGTACTTAAAAAAAACGTTTAGCAGTAACTTAATGAAAAAAAAGATTGAATTTATAATAAAAGATAAAAACTATGGAAAATATATTGAAGAATATCAGTAGAGATAAACAACAAAGTGTTAGAAATTCCTCTTGTATTAACTCCCTATATACAATTATTGATTCATGTTATTACTCCATTGAAGGTTTCACATCCCAAACCAACAATCGGAAGATATTCAATTCTAAACATGTCAAATTCTAAGGTAATTGATGAATTATTTTCTCTATGTTAACAACACATAAAGTTATCGTTAAGAGCTATCTAACGTCGACAATATACCCTCAGGCAATACTGCAACAGAAGACCAATAGATAAAACAACTTTACCAGTCACAACTGGGTTCGCAAATCACACATAGAAGAAGCATGACTGGATCTATATGAGAGTTGACAAAACACAGTTTCTGGATTCAGAAATCGTAAATTAATAAAGAATAACAATCATCAATTGTATTAAATGTTTAAAAGTTTATAGGAATCAATAACATGAATATAAAAACTTAAATACAAGAGTTCATCCTTAGCTTTGCCTTGGAGATTAGTTCTCCATGGAAGAAAAAGATGTAGCCTGGATAGATTGGAGAGACGTCATGGTTTCCTTGAAGTTCTTCGTTCTCGTCTCTTGATTTTGTGTTTGTGGCTCTTTATTGTGTGTTTCTCTCTTGTTTCTCTATATATTTCTCCTATTTTCTCTTCTTTTCTCTTTTTTTTTAGGGTTTGGACAAAGTTGGGTTTATATAGAAAAGTCCTTGAGTCATAGTGTGCATCAAAGACGTCAAAATCAGGGTTTTGGTGCTTTATGGGGTGCCGCGGCACTGGTGTTTGGGCGCTGGGGTGCCAAATCCTTGGGAAAAATATATATGGATAATTTCTGTGTGGCGCCGTGGCGCCAAGAAGTTGGGCGTCGCGGCGCCTGTGGCATCTTGTGTTCTTTACGCTTTCCACTTTTCCCGCACTCGTCTGATACTTTTGATATGTCCGTTAGGCTCTGAAACTTGTGTATTTGCTCCATTCTTCATGTTCCAATGCTTCCTAATAACAAAACACAAAATAAACTCTAATTAAGATTAAATACATGATAATTAAGCTGAGTTAGCGAGGTTCAAAGTACACTTTCGTGCACTTATCAGCAGTCATGACAACGCTTCATCAATTCCGCATAATCGACCTCACTAATAACCAATAGAAGCCATGTCTTACTATCTTCCTTGATAAGTTAAGTCCACTCATGTGCAGTCCACACACCTTTACATGGACAGCTTCCATCACCCTCTTAGCTCATTCCTCATTCAGGCACTTCAATTATACTCTAATGGAATGCCATTTATATAGATCTCTCCTTAGACTAACGAACTGATAAGTTAGTTTCTGGATTTCCACCTTATCTTTCCTGCCAGCTCTTTCCGGAAATTCCCATGATCCAAGTAGTTTTGGTTTTCATAGTATCTTGGCTTTCCATCTCCTCTTTCGACCTCCATGACCCTTCCTATTTTATAGCTAGGCTTATTAGTTGTAGTCAAAATCAAGGGTCTCATAGTTAGTTTATCCGGATTCTCCCATATTGAGGCTAGAGTGGCCAATGAATCTGCCATTTGATTCTCTTCCCTGGGAAGATGCTGGAATGTACACCATGAGATGCTCTATATCAAAGTCTTGAGGTGAAACAAGCATGGCCTTAGACTTTCTTCCTTAAGATCTCATTCTCCTCGTATCTGACGAATAATGAATCTCTGAAAATTTTGACTTCTTCTACTCCCAATGCCATCAATGCTTCTAATCTACATGTACACGCCTCTTACTCAGCCATATTATTAGTGATTGCGGAGGTGAACCTCTAAGGTTATTACTATGACTCTGATATATGTTCCCTTGTAATTTATGACTCTGTTAAAGTACATATTCCATCATTGAGTAGCTACGGTCTTTATCTCCTCATCCGTAAACTCAAATTCATATTTCTCTCCTTCAATAGGTTGTTGTGCTAAGAATTCAACCACGGCGCACCCTTTGATTACTTTCTTGGTGATGTACTCTATATCAAACTCGGTTAACAACACAAACCATCTTCCTAACTTTCCAACCAAGGAATATGTCGTCTGAAAGTACAGTAGCAGGTTCTCCTTAGTGAATACCTATATCTTGTAGGATTGGAAGTAATGTCGTAAATTCTTAAAGGCCCATACTATTGCCAAACAGATCTTCTCTTCTTCTGGGCAACACATCTCATAGGGTAATATTTTCTTACTGAGATAATAGACTATGTGTTCTACCTCTGTATCATCTTCTTGTACCAACATCTCCCACAGCGCTTCGGGCTCTACTGTTAGATATTAGGTAATGAGTTTTACATGCCCATGAGGTCTCAAGACTGTCAGATTGGTCAAATACTTCTCAAACCTTTCAAAAGCCTTTTAGCATTACTCATTCTACTCCAGTGGCTGATCCTTCCTGAGTAACTTGAAGATCGATTCACACACTGATGTCATCTTGGCGATGAAATGACTGATGTAATGTATTTGTCCTAAAAAAGCTCTTACTTCATTCTTTATCTAAGGCGAGGGCATCTCTGTTATTGCATTGACCTTTCCCGGATCCACTTCTATTTCCCAGATGCCTACTGCATGTCCTAACAAGTTTCCAGATGTGACACCGAACACGCATTTCTTGGGGTTGAGCCTGAGATTGTACATATCTATTCTTTGAAGGATTTTTTTCTAATGCAGCAAAGTGCCATTCTCTAGTTTCTGACTTGACTCTCATGTCATCTATGTACACCTCAACCTTTTTATGCATCAAGTCATGTAATAGGGTAGAGGCCATCCTTTGATAAGTAGCCCCAATGATCTTTAGTCCAAAATGACATTATTGTTTAGCAATAGTTCCACCACTCTGTGATGAAAGTTGTTTTATGATTTTCCTTTTTTGCCATGAATATCTTATTGTATCCAGAAAACCCATCTATGAAAGAGTATATAGCTGACAAAGCTGCATTTTCCACCAAGACATCTATGTGCGGTAAAGGAAAATCATCTTTCGGGTAAACCTTTGAGGTCTCTATAGTCTACACGAATTCTTACTCTTCCATCTTTCTTTGAAACCGGTACAATGTTAGCCAACCACTTTGGATACATGACTACTTCTGGAAACCATACTTCTATTTATTTATTCACTTCTTCCATAATATTTTATGCCCATTCTGGCCTCATCCTTTGAATTTTTTACTTTATGGGTTTCATGTTTGGGTACGTCGGTATCACTTGTTGTACTATACTCTGTCTACTTCCGGAATGTTTTCATAAGACCAGGCAAATACTTTTGCATATTTTCTTAACAAGATCTCTAATTTTTTCTTATCATTTGGGGTAGCCTTACTTGCAATTAGTATATTCTTTGGATTTTCACACGTTCCAAGATTAAATGCATCCATTTTAGTTGAATTAATGTCAAATTTGCTAGTGTCATGTATGTTATGATGTATGCTAAAAGAAAAAAGATCAGCCAAGTAAGCAAAATTATTCATCTTATTGATTTTCAATGAAGAGTTACAATTAAAAAGTTCGGGTACATAAATGTCTTCATAATCCTCCTCCTCTTTGACTGCAACGGGGTCCTCCAATTTAAGCAGCTTCTCATCCCATTTTACTTCTTGTCTGATCTTCAATCTTGCATATTTTCTCTTTTCTTCCTTCTCTCTTTCTACTATCAGATTGCATTCCCAACCCACCACATCAACGAAGATTTTGAAGCCTAGCATAGTGATGTCGTTGACTTCGCATATCTTGGGAGCCACGTGATATTTCGCGTTCATGAAATAGTCCCCCAACCTATTTCTTTTCTTCTTTTCTTTCACTCATTCTTCATCTTAACAGTACATCAATCCTCCTCTATTTGTCTGCCATTTGAAATCTGGCAACGATTTTATGCATTGGCCTTGAGCCCCCAGTCCAATGTTGGGCTTGTAGTTCATCATCTTCATAATTCCAACGACTTTAGGCTCTTCCCATCCTTCAAAAGTAATCGCTAATTGGAACTTCATAAATACCTAGACGTCTAAAGTGGCTACAGTGTCCCCCACCTCGGCCCCAACGATGACGATTTCCCCTTCATGTGAGAATTTAATCATTTGGTGTAGTGTCGGTGGCACCCCTCCAAGTTTGTGGAACCCAGGCCTTCCTAGGAGCAAAGTGAAAGTAGCTGAGATATCTATCACTGTCAATTCAACTTCATCTTCAGTTGGGCCCACCTTGACCATGGTCGTGAAAGTACCTTATACTCCTCGCTTACTATCATGATAGGCCTTGATTGTCATATCGGAAGGGATCAGCTCTTCCACTCGGATGTTTTGTTATGTCGTCTACCATTACACATGAGGTCATATTACTCTTAACTTCTACTTTAATGAACAGTGGGTGATTATGGGTTCTTCCTTCCATAGAGAGTTCCTCCTCAGAGAAAGTGATTAATTATTTCTTCTCTCCATAGGCAGAACGAATGACTACTGTAGGGTCTGCGTCTGCGAATATCATTATTTTTCCAAGGGTTTCTACCATCGCCCTCATATGTTCTTGAGAAGAACATAATAACTCCCATATACTGATTTGAGCTCGAGTTTTCTTTAACAGTTTGGGTTTGTGCTATCTTCCCATTTCTCTTTCTCTTTTTCTTTCCATAATTATTCAATTCCTTTGTTCTATTTGAAAGCGTCATTGTAGAACATGTCATTTCTAGTCATTCCCATGACTTCTTCTTTGTCACTTCTGGAAAACATTCCCAAAATCCATTGCATTCATATGTTTTGTTGTCGCTAATGTCCTATACTCTCATACCACGAGTCTGTTGATGGAATATTTGTAAGACGCATTCTTTAGGTAGGCCAGAGTTTATCATATAGGTTTATGGCGGTTGGATGGCATTATGGTTAGGTAATTGGTTTCTATTGGTATTGGGTTAGTGCTTTTCGGGGTCAAGTATTTTATGGATATCGATTAGGTCTTAGATGTCATGTCTAAGAAGATTACAGTTGTCGGTGTCGTGTTCTTTTTGTTGATGGAAACGGCGGTACATGTCTAGGTTAAAGTTGCAAGGTACGAGGTTTGGTAGTGGTATGGGATCTAGGGGTTTCAACGGGCCCTATCTTTGTAACTTTTTAAATATCCTTGATAGGGGTATTCCAAGGTTGGAAAATCGATGGTTGTAAATGACAGGGACTTCGGCCGGAGTGGGTTTGATTCTTGAAGGTCCTCCTGGAGTTCCTTAATTTGCCTATATTATTTCTTGTTTTCAGTTTCCTCCTACTTTATATCCATAATTGTCTCCTTTAGCTGTCGGAAGTCTAAAATCATAGAGTTCATTCTTTTCAACTTGTTAAAAATTGAGGGTTTAGTAGCTTTGACTATCATTTTGATTTGATCATTTTCTGGGGGCTGCGTCTGTATTTTCAGAAGTTGGTTTCTCCATTGGTCTACATACTCTTTGAAATTCTCGTCAGGTTTTTGCCTGGTGTTCTCCAAGCCACATAGTGACATGTTTATCTCCATATCTGTGACGTATTGGTTCAAAAAGTCTTCTGCCAAGGCCCTCCAACTGTCTCTTACTTTCTGCTCAATATTATGGTACCACACTACTGGTGCTTCTTCCAATAACATCCCAAACATCTTCTGCACTTAACATTGGGATAACCCAGTTGAACTCATAGTGAGACATACTGTCGTAAATTAAATTTTGGGTCTGCACTTCCATTGAACTTCACTATTTCGGGCATCCTGAACTGGGTGGGCATTTGTTCATTGAACTCTATGGCCTTGTAGTCCAGCCGGTCCTCATGTTTTCCCTTCATTTTCTGAGCCACCATCTTAGACTTTGTAGCTCAGCCTCAGATTGTGACTTGGCTATCTTTCTATCGCGTATTATGTCATGTCTTCCTCATCATCTAGGATGGGGCCTTCCTCAATCTTCTTTTTAGGTTCCGCATGCCTCTTTTCACTAGTTTCAGTCCCCGCTGTCTCGATTACTGTTTGATAGGACATAGCACTGATCAGGATCTGTAGTTGTTATGCTAATTTGTTCACAATGTTTTTAAGTTGATCCATTCGGGAGATCTCGTTATTGGTCATTTCAGTGCTACTCATGATCGGCTTCTTAACTAATATTCCTTACTCCTTAACCCAATGCTCTACTATGATGCCTGCAATCACGAACAGTTAGCATGATGCATGAAATGCAAGTATAAATGTATGCATGAAATGCGGGGTTAGTTCACGCAGCATACGTCATTCTAATCATATCTCTCTCGCACTCGTGGTGAGTCAATATTTTCCCTAGGTGTGGCTTAGCTTATGTAATAACATTGGATATACAAACTCGTTCTCTCATATGCTAGAGGTAAATCTTAGCTACCTTGTTTCTGTTCCATCGTTGAAAGACAAATGCCGCCCATTTACAAACTGACTAAGCCTATTGTGGGGATCGTGCCATTATTTAAAAATGTAAAATTGGGCCATTGGTAATCATGGTTATTGGGGATGGGTAACAAAATATTTAGAAATGTGCAAACGGGCCAAGACATGGCGTATCGTTTTTCTGAATGAAAGTTAGTGTAAGTATCGCACTCACTTCTTGGCATATTTGGATCGTAACTAAATACTTTAGGCCCAACAGGGCTGTCATATAAGCTGGCTCATTATCATTTTGAAGTATTTGGCCCAATTATCATGAAAATATAAATTTGTCCCAGTTGAAAAAGCCCAACAATTTTTACATCACATGGCAAAAGGTTCAAGCTACTCCAAATGATTGGGGCTCCAAACACAAGCATAAAGGAAGCTCATATAGGATAATCAGCTATGGGATTTTTATGTGGGATCATAAAGGTATAGCTTAGGCTCTTATCGGTGAAGGCTTGTCCACAACCAGGTCTCCCTACCCAAGGGTTCAAACAACCAAGTGAACGCATATTTTTTATACCCAATGATAGAGCTTATCCATAACTAGGTCTACCCACCCAAAGGTTTGATCAACCAAATGGATGCACCAATATTCAAGGATACGTGCCAATATGTGATTTCTATCATCACATACCAATCCACCGCCTTGAGTGAAAGCGATTTCTCGATATTTAACGCCATTGGGGTTCGAAGATTATGCAAAAAGAATGAAGACATGATTCACCTCAGTGTCGTCATGGATTCTACAAGGAATTTTTTCGGGTTGATTCTCTATCATTAGTGCATTCTCTATCTATAGGAGCGAAACATGGTTTATCGTTATGCCTACGTCATTGGCGACCACTACACTGTTGATCTCGCAGCTTACAGAGAGTACATATTAGTCCGCGATGGACTAACCGGAGAATAATGGAGTCACCACCTAGTATGAGACACTGTGAATAATTTAAAACAGCACTACACCTCTCACAAGGTCCGACCTTAAACTCATTTGGGTTTGGAATTGTCTCTTACTGATGCTAGTATAATATTTATGCTCAAATTAGGCATTCTCACATCTTATAAAAATATCACACAAAAGCAATTTAAAGGCTTACACAGCACAAACACAAAAAACGGTAAACAAATAAAGTTTACATGTTAAATTAAACTATTACAGCAACAATTAAATAAGTTAAAGCGTGCACAAGGTAAGCCTTGCCTTGGAGAGGCCTAATCAGACATGTCCCAAAGTCGGTCGGATATAATATTCAATTTCCATGTCCGTACAGACTTATTAGAAGTCTGGCCAGATATACTACGTAAACTAAAAAAATAGAAACACATGCCAATGTTGACAGATACAGTAAACATGCATTATGAATATCACAGTGATGAAATTACCATCTCCCAGTGGTATGTTTAGTTGTATCCCGAGAGTGAACCATATTATCGTCCATTCAGAATCGGCTATGGAACATACATTTGGATTTCCATCCTATATACCATATGGATCATATGACCGGTTATAGCAATCAATTTTTATGTCTGGCTTGAATTACATGAAGTCTGACCGGATGTAACGCGTAAATTAGAGTCACAGAATCATGCTAATAACAAATCCAGTAACGATAAATTATATCTTGCTTTAGCCAGAAACTAAAATAATCATGCATACTAACTACTACGATAGCAACAATAATAATGATAGCGAGAGTTAATAACTAAACAATAATAAAACATGCGTAAAATAATAAAACATGCACAACATTATGAAAATGGATGCAAAACAAAAGAACAATGATAAAATAAGACAAGGTCAGATATTGTTATATGCGGCCGGATGTGTGTGCATGTCCGGCCGGACGTAGTGTGTGTCTAGTTGGAGATACTGTATCAAAAATAGAATCTCAAATACGCATAAATATTAGAAAGGGTGGCCTCAGGTCGTAAATTTTTTTCAGTAGTTAGGCTTTAAAGACGCTTCTGATCATCGGGTTGTTGTTGGATTCGTACCAAAAAGTGTGGAAATCCAAGGGAAGAATGTGTGGAAATCCAAGGGAATGTAAGTATTTTTTTTCACTCACTCACTATTGCAAGGTTACTGTTGTAGGATTTGTTTTTAGGTTTAATTTATCTTGCCAGCCTTCAAAAACCAACCTCTTTCTGAAATGATATGATATCTTTTTATAATGAAATCGGTTGGTCCAATAATGGAATGGGGAGAATGATCCCTCTATCCTCCAATATATAGCGAGTGATTGGTAATCAAAACGTCAGACACGACTCAAACTATATTCGGCGGGATGTAGGGTTTGAGATGTACCTCTTACTAGATATAATCAAGCTTGTGATTTCAGCTGTTTTAATTTTACATGTGTCTTGACAACTCGATACATGTCCAGCCAGCTATTATATTTGAAATATATGTCTGACCAAACATAATCGAGCCTCTTAACTTCAGTAACTGACAATATGCTCATTCACTTATAGTTGTGTCATGTCTTGCGGGAATTAGGGTTTGAAAAGTATATCCAGCCTGATGTTCTAGTTAGAGAGAAAGTAAATCGAACACATGTGATATCCGGCTGGCTTTTGGCTATGTTTCTTGGAGTTCCTACCCTTTTTGGCATTCATCCTTACAATTTCCCCATTTTCAAAGGGTGTCCCAGTAAAAGACTTATCATTGGGCTATACATAAAAATACAATGTCTACAATCGCCCCCACTTTGGTAGGCTTATGCAGTGTGTGACAGTGACAAGTCTATCAAAGTCATGCATGCATTTTTACTTACTTGGCTTGTCTGGCGTTGCCAGATTTACCTGGCTGTGTTGGAGTTAGATTGTTGTTTGATGGTTGACTGATGTTTGTAAGCTTTGTTTCTAATGCTCTAAATGACTACAGGCTTTATTCCTGGCTTTGATAACTGCAGGTTTTGTTCCCGATACTTTTAAGAACTATGGGCTTTGTTCCCGACATTGATAATTGTGTGCTTTGTTCTCTTGTTTTGATAATCATGGGCTTTGTTTGTTGGCATTCTCAATAATTTCGGTCCTTATTCCCGCCTTTAATGGTTGTGGGATTTATTCTCGATATTTTTGAGATTTATGGACTTTTTCTCGATGTTTATTCTCGATTTTCGATGATTGTGGGCTTTATTCTCGATGCTCTGATTGGCTATAGACTTTATTCCTGACTTTGGTGATTATGGCTTTATTCCTGACTTTGGACTTTATTCCAGACTTTGGGCTTTGTTCCCGGCTTTTATGATTGCGGGCTTTATTCCCAATGCTTCTGAATGGCTACAGGCTTTATTCCTGACTTTATTGATTGTGGACTTTATTCCCGACTTTAAGCTTTGTTTCCGACTTTCGGGCTTTTTTCCCGATGTTTCTAAATGACTACAGGCTTTAATCCTGAATTTTTTTATTGTGGGTTTTGTTCCCAACTTTGGGCTTCGTTCCATTCTTTGATGATTGTAGGCTTTATTCCCGATGCTTCTGAATGGCTACATGCTTTATTCCTAACTTTTATTGATTGATGTTTGATGGAATTTTGGCTCACCTAAGATGTTCTAAGTTGATTGGTTGACTTGAGTGGCATTTTGATCCACCCGAGAGTTCTTCTTTTGGGATGACGACATTTTAGTCCCTCTGAGATTTTCAGAAGTTACTTATTTCCTTGAGCGGCATCTTGATATGCTCGAGAATTCTTCTTTTGGGATGATGGTTTTGGTCCGACTGATGGGTTTTTGTTCTAACTGCTTTAGTCTGTGGTTCTACTAACGAGCTTTTCTTCCATCCAATTCTTGGCTTCTTGGCATTTTGATCTATATGATTTTGATTCGTGTGATGGCATTTTGATTCGTCTGATGGGTTTTTCTTCCATGTGCTTTTTGGAATTTGATCTGTGTGATGAGCTTTTCCTCAATCTGCTTTTTGGCATTTTGATCATTGTGATGGGTTTTTCCTCCATCCGCTTCTTCTTTAGGCGGGCCTCGCCCCCAATATTCTCTTTTGGACGGGCCTTGCTTCCAGTATTCTTCTTTTGGTAGGCCTTGCCCCCAATATTCTTCTTTTGGCAGGCCCCGCCCTCACTTCACTGATTTTGGATACTCCGTGTCTTGAAGGCTCTTGTTGCATGCCTCGTTTCTCGAAAGTTCTTCTTCTCTGTTTCCTTTGTATCAATTTCCTGAAAAGGAAATGTTATGTGTATGTATGCGTGTATGCATGTGTGCAAATGATCTCTATTTGCATGCCCATTTTTTGAATTGAGAGAACGCATGAGTCTTGGTACCCTTCTACGGAAATATCATCACATTTATCTCATTTTTATTCAAGCTGCCCTTCAGGGTTCTTCATGTTAGAGTTGGTGCTCAGAGTGCCAATCCGGATCGTATTTATGTCTAATTCATAAATACGAGCAATTATATTTTCTATAAATATTACTAATTTATTGGTAGCACCATTGTCTTTTATACACTTATTCGATCTAATTACGATTAGATATCTGATTGCGATTAGATCGAAACTGAATCTGGTTTAGTGATACGTGTATATTAGACAAATGTCCTAGGATTTACAATATAGTGCGCAGTTACAACGTAGTTTGTAATTGACATTAGGAAGCACACTATAAGATGTATATCCTTAAATAAAGTTCCTGGTCAATATTTACTAACACGGGTCGGTTAGTAAAATTCGCTGAGACCAGTACATGTCGTATATCGTGACTTGGTCTGATGGTTTATCCCAGTGAACCATGAGTATCGGGAGACTCGTATAGACATGTAGGTGTTTATTTGATAAGACACTGAACGACTAACTGAAGATTTCCTAATAGATGGTACACCAAAGTCAATAGGAACCTTCTCGAGTTGAGCGAGCATAGTGGTCCTTCGACTTGAGATACCACAGTGGGATATATGAGTTATCCTCCACACTTTGATGGTAGTCACGTCAACGATCTATTCATGATCAGACCTCCACCTGTTCGTTGGGTGTTGACTAATGCTCATGATATCCAGTGCGTATCAAGACAGGACCTGTCAGTCTTGTGTACAGGGCATAGGCATCCTCACGTGTTTACGATCTAGTAAATCCATGGCCGTGGTATAACTTCGGAAATCAGTTCCGAGTGTTATTTAAAGATCATAAATTGAAAGTCGATTGTATTATACCGAACAGATTTGACGTTGTTATCTATATCACAGGTATAATACGGATAGCCTATGATAGAGGGATTATACGTATGCAATGATCTCGGCTTCCATAGTTTAGCGAGATTATCTGTGGTCGTCATAATCCATGAGTGGGTGGATTATTAACACGAAATTGGATTTCGTGATGGATAAACCTAAACTTATAGAGTCCCACAATATGAAGTGTACTCATTGAGCACTTGGGCAACGTGATATGAATAATACGGATTATTCATTATACTTCACCGGATTAAGTGAGTTAATTCAGATCGTTTATTCGGTTAAACGATAACACATGCATTAGGGGATTTTGTCTGATCGTAATTATTGTGTATGTGTATTCGATATATAATACGATTAGATACACATTAATTAATCAAATGAGATTTTGACACATGCTATAAATATATGTATTTGTTATTTAATGTAAATAAAAATACATATATGGTTGTTATTTAATTATTTAGTTATTTAATTGTTAAATAATTAAATAATTGAAAATCAAATATCTTATCCATTTGTCATAATTAGTATGATAAATGGTGATCTTTAATTGGAACACTTGGCATGATTTAAATTAAACTTTATTTGTCCAATTTTGATTGGTTAGTATAAAGCTTAATTTGATTTGATTTGATCAAATTTTTTAAATCCCTAAAATACCCTTTGTGTCGGTCATGAGGGTTTATTTTAAAAAGATTTGTTTTTTTCTTCCTTTTGAGCTCTCCATGGCTGAATATCAAGCAAGAAAATCCCTAAAATATGGTTTGTTGAAATCATGAAGAAAATGAAGATAAAATCAAGGAAAAGCTTTAGGAAAATGAGAGATTAAAGGTAATCTTCAATCTCCTTAAGTTTCTTGAAAGCTTGTTTCATGTTTCTTGATTTTCTAGTATGAATCTAGGGTTTATTCCTTTTATAAATTTTGGGGCTTTTGATGTTGGTTGATGGATTAGGAAGTTTGAAGCATATGTGAATGTATATTGAACTAGATTATAGTAATTTGAGTTCAATTTGTTGTTGGACAACCTTTTTGCCATTCTAGAGTTTGATAGCCACTCTTATTATGCCTAGAATTGTTCTAGAGTTATTCAGGTGTGGTGACTTTGAATTGGTGTTTGATTAATTAGATTAATCTTGAAAGAATTGGATTTAAGCATGAAAATTGGTTATTGTTGCTTTCGGTTCAGATCTGATTTTTCTAGGAATTTGGTGATGATAATTATGTTTGATTAATATTTTGGATGTATTTTGGGTGTTGGAACAATTTCTGTAAATTGTTTCCGAGTTGAAATAAGCGAAAACTGCCAAAAACGGCGTTACCGGGTGGATTTTGAGCCAACCGGGTGACGGCTGTCCAAACAGTGAATCTGTCACTGTTTGCGCAGCCCATGAACTTCCCTGACACTATTGGGTCTGATCTAGGTAGTCCTTATAAGTGTCGGGTGATCGGTTCGGTCAAAAATGTGTTTTGCATCATTTTACGAAAAAACGGTTTTCGTAAAAGTTTTGCGACTTTTCAAACTTATTTATGTTGATATTTGATATTGAATAGATAGGTTTAGGTGAAATATGAATAAATTATTCATATTAGATATTGAATAATTTATTTGGTATTTTGAAAAAGTTTTAAAATACGATTTCGCCCGAACCGCGCTTCTGCCGCGCCCATCGCCCAAAACCCAACACTCCAATCATCAATTTTACTTTCCAAAACCTTTTCATATCATGCAATGACTCTTCGTATGTTTTCAAAATTTTTCTCGAAATTCCATCTCTTTTAAATTCTGAGCAATGTCTAAATTCAAAACTCAATTTTAACAAATGTTTCACCTTTCTAATGTTTCTCCAAGTGTGTGTGTGTGTGGTTATTTTACCAAGAGTTGTGTGCAAACCAGATTGGTTTATGCTGGCTTTAAGTATAGATTAATACTAACACTTTAGTTCATTCTATTTTTTCTTTTGCTAAGGTAATCTAACACCCAATTTAGGATCAATATGATTTCTCCAAAGATTTATTATTTTTTATAGGGCTTATCTTCATCCCTAGCTTTATTAAGTCTTCAAACTGCCTATTGATGCAAAGGCTACACATTTGTGATGTGAGCCCCTGGCTACTCGATAATTTCACCAACTCAAGTTTCTTTACATACTCAGTATTTGAGTTGTCGTTTTACGCGAAAGTACTAGTTGGGTTCATGATACTCCTGGTTACTAAACACTTCAAGCAGTGTAGTAGATTTTGTGGGATTCACCATTTTTCCTTTTTTCCATATTTTTTTTTCTTTTTTCATTTGCTTCATCTCCTTAACCTAGTGTGTCAAATGCTTTCAACCATTTCTACAAGTTGTGCCAACATAAATTCTTTTTGAGTATGTATTTCAATTGTAAGTGCAAGTTTTAGTGCGTATTTATGGATAGTATTTTGCTAGTGATTCCCAAGTTGAAACTTCTTTCAAAATTCGGACATGCTCATGCTGATTAAGAGATGAAAAATTATGCAAAACCAAATTTATTTCTAAAGAATGAGTTATTACATGACGAAAAAGATAATGATGTAAATACGATGATTTGAAACCCAATTACTGCATGACCGGGGCTTTTTCTGGATCGGGATTCTACCAGCGTCGATCAGAATTTAGATCTCATGCCTGAGAGGAAGGCAACTGTAGATGTCGTGGCCATTCTCCTAATGGAAGTGGCAATATTGGTTCAGGTCCATATGGCGGGGGTTGGGTTTGGTAGTGGTCTAGGCTCCAAAGGCTTCAATAGGCATTGTTTCTCAAACTTAACTAAAATTTTGGACATTGGCCTTCCTAAGTTAAAAAAACCTCCCTTCTAGATAGTGTTAACTTCTGCTGTTTCTGAGCCCTCTCCATTATTTTTCTTATATTTCCCTTAGTTGTAGAGCTTCTTATACTCTACTTCTTCTTCTAAGTCCATGATAGTCTCTTTCAATTTTCGGAAGTCTGAAATCATTGAGATCATCATCCTCAACTTGTTGTAGATGAAGGGTTTAGTGCCTTTGATGATCATCTTAATTTGATCCTTTTTTGTGGGTCGTGTCTGCATCTTCAGAAGTTGGTTACTCCAGAGGTCCATATACTCCTTGAAGCTCTCGTCTGGCTTTTGTTTGGTATTCTCCAAGTCACAGAGTGACACATCTATCTCCATGTATATGATGTACTGACTAAGGAAGGCTTCAGACAGGTTTTTCCAATCATTCTTTACTCTCTTTTCCAGATCGTGGTACCATACCATCAGTGCAACTTTGAACGACATACCAAACATCTTTAGAACTTGGGACTCGGATTGGCCAGTAGCACTCATCATAGATATATATTAGCGGAGGTGTGCCTTGGATCTTCATTCTCATCGAATTTGGTCATATCATGCATTTTCAACTCAGCAGAGAGTTATTCTTCAAAGGCAATGACATTGTAGTCCATGAGATCTCTGTGTTTGTCCTTCATTTTATTGGCTACCGTCTCCATTTGCTCTCTAAGCTCGTGGATTTCAGCTTCAGTGTGAGATTTGGCCATTATACCTCGAATATATTCAACCATATTATCGTCATCTAAAACATTAGTTTCTTCAGCCACCTGATTTTCAGGTCCCACGTTTCTCACTAGTTTCAGCCCTTATTGTCTGAGGTGTGGTCAGGTTGGCTATAGCATTAGTCAGGTTCTATAACTGTTCTACTATTTCATTCACAGTGTTTTCCAACTGGTCTACTCATGAACTGTCGTTGATGGCCATTTTGGAGTCTCTTAGTTGTCTCTTGACTAATCTATCATGCTCTCTAACCCAATAGGCCGCTATGATAGTTTCATCTCAAAGAGTTAACATGAAATGCATGGTGTGCTCAAATATCAGCATATACTATTCCAATCTTATTCCTCCCACACACGTGGTAAGTCCATATATGCCCTAGGTTTGGTTTAGTTTATGCACCAATGGAGGGTACCTAAGCTCGTTCTCTCCTATGCTACAAAGGGTAAAGCATGGCTACCTTGGTACCTAATATGGGGATTGCGTCATTGTCCAAAAATGATGAATTGGACCCTTAGTAATCAAAGTTATTTAGGATGGGCTTAGAAATGTTTAGAGATGTCCAAATGATCAAAAATGAGGCGTACCCTTTTCTGGATGAAAGCTAGCGTAGGTATCAGACTCATATTTTGGCATTTTGGATTTTAACTAAACATTTTAGGACCAACAATGTTTGCATACAAGGTGGCTCGTTATCATTTTGAAGTATTTGGCCCAATTATCATGAAAATATAAATTTTTCCCAGTTGAAAAGGCTCAACAAGTTTTACATCTCATGGCAAAAGGTTCAAGCTACTTCAAATGATTTGAGGTCCAAACATAAGTAAAAGGGAGGTTCCTATAGGATAACAACCACATACTTGTTCCAAATGAGCAAAAAAGAGGCGTAATCTTTGAAGCTATCGTCTAGCTTTTGTTTGGTGTTCTCCAAGTCAAGGAGTGACACATCTATCTCCATGTATGTGATGTACTGACTAAAGAAGGCTCAGTCAGGTTTTTCCAATCATTCTTTACTCTCTTTTCCAGACTGTGGTACCATACCATCGGTGTAACTTTGAACGACATACCAAACATCTTTAGAACTTGGAGCTCAGATTGGCCAGTAGCACTCATCATAGATACATATTAGCGGAGGTGTGCCTTGGATCTTCATTCTCAACGAATTTGGTCATATCATGCATTTTGAACTCAGCAGAGAGTTATTCTTCAAAGGCGATAACATTGTAGTCCATGAGATCTCTGTGCTTGCCCTTCATTTTATGGGCTACCGTCTCCATTTGATCTTTAAGCTCGTGGATTTCAGCTTTAGTCTGAGATTTGGCTATTATGCCTCTAACATATTCAACCATATCGTCGTCATCTAAAACATTAGTTTCTTCAGCCACCTGATTTTCAGGTCCCACGTTTCTCACTAGTTTCAGCCCTTATTGTCTGAGGTGCGGTCAGGTTGGCTATAGCATTAGTCAGGTTCTACAACTGTTCTACCATTTCATTCACAGTGTTTTCTAACTGGTCTACTCATGAACTGTCGTTGATGGCCATTTTGGAGTCTGTTAGTTGTCTCTTGACTAATCTATCATGCTCTCTAACCCAACAGGCCGCTATGATAGTTTCATATCAAAGAGTTAGCATGAAATTCATGGTGTGCTCAAATATCAACATATACTATTCCAACCTTATTCCTCCCACACACGTGGTAAGTCCATATATTCCATAGGATTGGTTTAGTTTATGTACCAACGGAGGGTACCTAAGCTCGTTCTCTCTTATGCTACAAAGGGTAAAGCATGGCTACCTTGGTACCTAATATAGGGATTGCGTCATTGTCCAAAAATGATGAATTGGACCCTTAGTAATCAAGGTTATTTAGGATGGCTTAGAAATGTTTAGAGATGTCCAAATGAGCAAAAATGAGGCGTACCCTTTTCTGGATGAAAGCTAGCGTAGGTATCAGACTCATATTTTGGCATTTTGGATTTTAACTAAATATTTTAGGACCAACAAGGTTTGCATACAAGGTGGCTCGTTATCATTTTGAAGTATTTGGCCCAATTATCATGAAAATATAAATTTTTCCCAGTTGAAAAGGCTCAACAAGATTTACATCTCATGGCAAAAGGTTCAAGCTACTTCAAATGATTTGGGGTCCAAACACAAGTAAAATGGAATTTCCTATAGGATAACAACCACAAGCTTTTTATGTGGGCTCATAAAGGTACGACTTAGGCTCTTATCGGTGAAAGGTTGCCCACAACTAGGTATCCCCAATCAAGGGTTCAATCGATCAAGTGAACACATTTTTTTTATACCTAATGATATAAAAGATTGTTCACAACTAGATCTCCCCACTCAATGGTCCGATCGACCAAGTGAATGCACTTTTATGCTCAATGGTACATGCTAATAAGTGATGGTTATCATCACATACCAATCCAACGCCTTGAGTGAAAGCGATTTCTCGATATATAACGCTATCAGAGTTAAAAATGGTATGCAAAAGATGAAGACATGATTCTCTTCAATCTCGTCAAAAATACTAAAAGATATTTTTCAAGGCAGATTCTCTATCCCCAGTGGAATCGCTATCTGTAAGAGCGAAGTGAGGTTTATCGTTATGTCTATGACATCGGCAACCACTACACTATTGGGCTCGCAGCCCGTAGAGAGTATGGATAATCCCGCAGAAGGATTAATCGAAGAATAAGGGAGTCGTCACCCAGCATAAGACACCGGGAATGATTTAAGGCTGCACTACACCCTTCGCAAAGTTCGACCTTAAACTCGTTTGGGTTCGGAATGGTCCATCACTGATGCCAATATAATATTTACGCTCAAATGAGGTATCCCCACATCTTATAATGCAATATCACACAAAATCAATTTAAAGGCATACACAAAAAATGGTAAACAAATAAAGTTTACATGTGAAATTAAACTATTACAGTAAAAATTAAGTAAGCTAAAGCTTGCACTAGGTGGGCCTAGCCTCAGAGAGGCCTGGCCTGGAATATCCCAAAGTCAGTCGAATAAAATATTCAAATTTCATGTTCGGCCGGACTTACTAGAAGTATGACCGGATATACTACGTAAACCACAAACGCAGAAACACATGACAATCATGATAGATATAGTAAACATGCATTATGAATATCACAGTGATAAAATGACCATCTTCCAATGGTACGTGGAGTTGTATCACGGGTGCGAAGCTGTTAGGGCAGTTGTGGAACCCCTAGGGTCGGATCGGTGCCCCGGGCAGCGGAAATGGGTCTAACCCATGGATATCAAGTATGGGTGTAATTTTAAAACATTTGATGAAATACTATATTACATTATGAGTGTATAGGAAAAAACCAGGACTGAATCGGAGTCTGAAAGCTCCCGAACGAAGCAAAACAAAATCAGCGTGGGCGAAGGGCGTCACGCGCGTGCGCCACACGTGTGCAGTGCGCGCGCACTGCACACGTGAATAGTACGTGCTACAGTGCATGCGACACTGTAGTGCACAACCCCTTTATTTATTTATTTTTATTTTTTTGCTAAGTAGCAGCTCTCATTCCAGAGAGCTGCAATAAGAGGGTTTATAACCCAATAAATTTCCAGTCTTCCCTAAACACTTTAAAAGCACCCAAAATTAATTTTTAATTTCAAAACCAACATAAACACATGTTATAGAATAAAAATCTAGTTTTTTAAAATATCAAATATTTTTCAAAAAACATAAATTTATTCTAAATACGCATTTCCGTAAATTTTGAATCCAATACACAAACCATTTTAGAATCCCAATTAGAAATGTCTCATGAACAATTTTAGTCCACCTAAAGGTGGTCAAGTGAATCTAGAATGGTAGCCATAGCTCTAAGCTTTAATTTGGAGTTCCAAACTCTTATTAATTATTCCATGTCCAACATGAACATTTTGACCTAATTACAAGCATGTTGTGTTTATACTTCTAAAGTATCCTAACACAATTGATTAGCCTTATTCAACATTAAGTTATGTGATCATGCATCTAATACACAAATAAACATGGCTTTGGACAGGATCAAACATTACCTAGTAAGTTTTATGCAAGATCCAATCTACTTCTCCTCTGTTGAAATTGTTGGAGAACCTCCAAGGTGTGCAAGCTTGACTCCAAGATCCAATCTTGTTTCCAATGCTTCCAAGCTTCACTTCAAGATCCAATCTTGATTTCTCCTAAATGAAATGTTGTAGAGACCTCACAAGCTTCTCTAAACACTTCTCTAACTTAGGCTAATCTCTCAAGAATTTGCTTATGCTTGTATTTGAACTTGTAATTAAAACATTCCTAAAGCTTGCTATTTATAGAAAAACTTAGGCAATTTTAATTAATAAAAGTTGTAATCAACTTTTAAGTGGGCTTAATCTAATTTGTCCAAATATGTATAATTAGGTCTGACTAATCTCCATTGTCTCCCACTTTAATTTAATACAATTAAATCAAGCCAAAGATTAGGAAATGGATTAGTTAAATGTTTGCCACTTTGATTTAATCCAATTAAATCAAGCCAAAACCACCTATTATTACATACTTACAATTACCATAATATCCTCAAATGGTAGAGATAATTATGATTTTACAATTACGCCATTGTGTAATTATTAAATTAATCTAATTAATCCAATTAGGTCAAAGTAAATAATCAATGTTATCGAATAACACTTGATTATCTTAGTTGATAATTATAATATCGAATATTATATTTTATCAAAAATAATCATCTACCCAAGTGCTCAACGAGTACACTTCATATTGGGACTCTCTAAGTTCAGACACATTCGTCATATAAGCCTAGCTAATATGTACGTAATTCGGCCACCTCCGATTTCGTGAAGAACACAAACGACCTTTCTGAACTATACAAGTCGAGGTCATCACATATGTTTAACAATCCCTCCGTCGTAGGCTATCCGAGTTGTGCTTGGGAAACATAAAATATACCGTCAAGTTTCCAAGACGCACATCTCATGTCGACATGTCCACGATTCTTCATAACTGATGCGATCCACCCTAGGTGATCGACTTTGGCCAAAGATTTAAGAATCATGACTTTACTAACATGGATACCTAAACCCCTTATGGTACACATGCGGGCCGACGGATCCTATCTTGCTTCACACTTGATTACTGTGTGCATCGATTCACACCCAATGAACATCTAGAGGCCAGACCATGAAAGGTTTCTGACATACATGGCATCTAAGTGTGGAGGATCTCACACAAAATCAATGATATCCTATAGTCAAAGATTACATATATTACTCGACTCGAGGAGATTCCTATTGACGGTGGTGTGTACTTCCAACTATTAGGAATCACATGTGAGTCATTAAGTATTCACTCCAACGAATACCCACATGTATATACGAGTTTCCAAAACTCATGGTACATCGCGTTAAACCATTGGAACTCCAATTCCAATATACGACATGTGCTAGTCTTCTAGGTTATAGGAAGTTGACCGTATTCCAAAACCAACGACTATGAATATTTACTTTAAGAATAGTTTACACCTAGTGTCAAGACTATTCTAAGGTCGATTTCATTCTTAGCATATTGATACATCATTTTAATACGCGTAATGACAATACCATTAATAGGGTATGAAATGAAAAATGTAGTTATTTTATTAATAAATAATAAAATGTACAATTCGGATTGGCACTCCAAGCACCAACTCCATCAAACTCCCACTTGCTTAGTGCCAATCTCGATGGTACCGTAGTCTCATCTCCTCCACATGTTTATCGAATAACTTAGGAGGTAAGGCCTTTGTAAGCGGGTCTGCTATGTTGTCTTGTCCTTGAACCTTTAAGACCACTATGTCTTTTCATTCAATTATCTCTCTAATTACGCGATATTTCCTTTCCACGTGTTTAGACTTGGAATGCGCCCTAGGCTCCTTAGCCTGCGCGATGGCTCTGTTATTATCACAGTATAATGGGATCGAATTTGCAATACTAGCCACAACGCCAAGTTATGTGATGAAATTTCTAATCCAAACAGCTTCTTTAGCAGCTTCTGAAGCTGCTATAAATTCCGCCTCAGTGGTGGAATCAGCTGTTGAGCCTTGGTTTGAACAACGCCAATTTACAGCACCACCGTTAAGGGTAAATATATATCCTGATGTAGATTTTCTATCATCTGGATCTCCCTAGAAGTCGGAGTCTGTATAACCCTTAACTTGTAGCTCATTTTCTCCATATATCACAAACTTATCCTTGGTGCCTTTAAGATATTTTAGGATATGTTTCACGGTTGTCCAATGATCATTACCTGGATCAGATTGATATCGGCTGGTCACACTGACGCTGAAACTGATGTCAGGTCTAGTACATAACATAGCATATATTATGCTTCCAATACAAGAAGCATATGGCAAGTTAGACATCCTAACTCTCTCTTCCTCAGTTTGAGGTGCCATTTTCTTCAAAAGATGTATGTCGTATCGGAAAGGTACATTTGATGCATTACAGTTGATAAAACTGTACCTTTCTAACATATTGTCTATGTACGTCGATTGTGACAACCCTATAAGCTTCCTGACTCTATCTCGGTAGAGCCTTATACCTAGTATATAAGAAGCTTCACCCATATCTTTCATGGAGAAGTTCTTACAAATGTAGGCTTTCACATTTTGCATCATCCCTATATCATTTCCTATGATAAGGATGTCATCTACAGACAAGACTAGGAAAATTATCATGCTCTCACTAACTTTCTTATAAACACATGGTTCTTCATCATTTTTTTTATGAATCCAGATAATCTAATTATCTCATCAAAACGAAGTTTCCAGCTTGGGATGCCTGTTTAAGTCCATAAATAGACTTTTGGAGCTAACAAACCAAGTTTGAAGTCTCGCTGGATATGAAACCCTCTGGTTGTTCCATATAGATATCTTCTTCAATGAATCCATTTACGAAAGCGGTTTTCACATCCATCTGCCATATCTCATAGTCGTGATATGCAGCAATGGCTAAAAGAATCCTAATGGATTTTAGCATGGCTACTGGTGAAAAAGTTTCCTCATAGTCAATCCCAGGACGTTGAGTGTAACCTTTCACTACCAGTCGGCCTTAAAGGTTTCCATATTTCCATCAGGCCCTCGCTTCCTTTTGTAAACCCATTTACAACCAATAGGTTTAACTCCTTCAGGAAGTTCAACTAAGTCCCAGGCTTTATTGGCATGCATTGAATCCATTTTGGATTTCATGGCTTCCTGCCATTTTCCCGAATCGATATCCAATATGGCTTCCTTATACGTAGTCGGATCTGTTTCCTCCAAGAGGAGAACATCAAGGCTCACATCAGATGTTAAAAATAGTCTCTCAGGAGGCCTTGATATTCTATTCGACTTACGTAGAACCTGTGTTGTAGATCCTTCACCTAGTTGGATCTCTGGTTCCATCTCAGGTTCCTTAATGTTGGGATCAAACTCATCAAGTTTAATCTCTCTACAATTCCCACTTTCTCTCAAAAATTACTTTTCAAGAAAAGTTGCAAAGTGAACAACAAATACATTTCGTTGTTCGGAATCATAGAATTGATATCCCATAGAATTATCAGGATATCCTTTTTTTTTTGGAAAAGGTTAAAAAAGATAAATGAACGTACATTTATACCCTCTGGGTGCTAGTTTATCCCGCTGCGCAATTCTAAAGTATGCGGGACAACCCCAAGTCTTTAAATGCTTAAGACTTGGATTTCTACCAAACCATATCTGATAGGGGTAGTAGAAATAGCTTTTGATGGAACCCTATTAAGTATGTAGGCAGCAGTTTGTAAAGCGTAACCCCAAAGGAAAAAAGGAAGATCTGTATAGCTCATCATGGATCGCACCATATCCAATAAAGTACGATTTCTATGCACAGACACTCCATTGTGTTGAGGTGTTCCTGGTGGGCTATATTGGGCGAGAATTCCATTCTCTCTTAAATAATTTCTGAATTCTTCACTCATGTATTCACCGTCTCGATCTTATCTAAGGCACTTGATGAATTTACTGGTTTGTTTTTCTACTTTGTTTCGAAATATTTTGAACTTGTCAAATATTTCCGACTTATGTTTCATCAGATAGACATAACCATATCTAGACTTGTCATCTGTGAAAGTCGCAAAGTATGTGGAACCATCATGAGCGGCATGATTTAATGGACCACACACATCACTGTGTATTAACTCCAGTAAATCTCCAGCACGGTGTCCAACACCTTGAAATGGGGCCTTTGTCACATTTTCTTGGATACATGACTCACAAATCGGATAAAGATCTAAGGTAATATTTTTAATCAAACCATCATTCACCAATTTGGATAGACGTCTAACACCTATATAGCCCAATCTCATATGCCATAATTCAGTATTATTTAGTTCAGACTTCCTACTTGTATTTTTCTCTATATTAAAGACATATCTACATGTTTCCAAAACATAGTGACCATTTGATAAAGAACATTCACATTTCAATAAAAAAAAATTATCATACAAACATAAAGTTTCATCCTTAATGTTTATTTTATATCCCTCTTTATTTAATATAGGCAATGATATTATTTGTTTGATAAGTGATGGAACATAATAACAGTCATGAAAATCTAATTTACATCCATTTAGAAGATCTGAAACAACAGTTCATATGGCCTTGACATCTAATGTCTCACCATTGCCAACTCTAAGCTGGATCTCCCATTTATTCAACCTTCGTTTAACCCTCATTTCCTGTAGGGAATTGCAAATATGAGTGGGACTGCCAATGTCTAACACCCATCCACTAGTTGCATCTAAGGCTAATGCGATGTCAATAATTGGAAAAATACAAAACATACCTGAGGGTACTGCTTTAAGCTCTGGACAGTCCTTCTTCCAGTGTCCAGACTTCTTGCATTGTAGACATTGATCACGAGCTACTTTCAATTTTGTGCCTTTTTGTTTCTTGGAGTTTTTCTTTGATATATTCTTCTTCCCCATCTTAATTTTCTTTGACTTCCCAGAAGTCTTTGAAGAGCCAGCTCCACCATGGAGATACAATGTGGGGTTGCCTTTCTTCAAATCTTGCTCCACCATGCGTAGCATGTTATGAAGTTCTTCGTATGTGGCTTGCATCGAATGCATATGGAAATTCAATACAAAACCAGCATAATGACCAGGCAAATAAGACAGAATCAAATTACGGCCTAGCCTTTCATCAAACACAATGCTCTGTCGTTCAAGATATCAAATTTGGTCAATCATGTTCAAAACATGATTGCTGACAGATCCTCCCTCATTGAGTTCAACACGGAACAGTTCCTTAGACCTTCGATAAAGTTCCATCTCTTGATTTATGTCAAATTACTCCTTGAGTGTTCGCATGATGCTCCAAGCATCTGGTAATTCAATGTACTATCTCAGCAAATCTGGAACTATCGATCCTAAGATGTAGGATTTCACCTTTAGGTTATCATCCTTCCATCTATCAAAAGTTTCTCGCTCTTCTGGAGTGGAGTCAGGATCGATATCAACAGGCAGTGGATTGATAGTGACATAAGTCAACTTTTCATACTCCAAGATAAGGCGTATGTTCATTTCCCATTCGAAATAGTTCTCGTCTCGTTTTAGCTTATTGGAATCTAAAAGTTTCATCAATGGATTAGCGGCAGCCATCTACAAGACAACATTTTTTAGTAGTAGCAGAATAATTTTCATTTCAAAAATGATAACACTAATTGATTATGGAATTTTAAATCTATCAATGCCCTCCCATTACTTTACGTAATTCTGTAATCTCCCTTAACGAAAAAATAGAAATTTCACTATCAAAATTTCATATCGAGAAGCGGATCCCATGACATTTACTCCAGCTTCACATTAATGATGATATTGGCCTTTGTAAACTCATTAGGTAGACCTTCAAGGTCAGTCACTTCATGTGACTCCTGGTTTGGTCCTGAACCGTTTCTTATCCTCACACTAATGACGATATTGGATTAAGACGTGTTCTAGGTGTATACTTATCAATGTGCACTAATGAGCTTCGTATGTACACCCTCACACTAATGATGATATTGGGTGACTACGTTAACTCATCACGCTACATCTAATATTTTACCGGAGCGACCTAAGTTCTGAGCACTTATACCCTCACACTAATGACGATATTGGATATAAGTAGTAAGAACTCATTCATCTCCGTATTGACAAGATGGATCATCCAATAATGCTCCAACATTATTAATACTATTACATAAAAGTAATCATCTAATCACGGAGATTTATGACAATCAAGTCATTAATTTATTAGGTCAAAGGTTTATTTAAAACATGCAATACATATCCAATATGTCCTATGCATAATTAAATTGAAATTACTATGGCATAGATTCAAAACATGTGTTGTGTGGTTAAGGCTTTGCTTTGATACCATTCTATTGGGGCAGTTGTGGAACCCCTAGGTTCGGATTGGTACCCCAGGCAGCGGAAATGGGTCTAAACCATGGATATCAAATATGGTTATAATTTTAAAATATTTGATGAAATACTATATTCCATTACGAGTGTATAGGAAAAAATCGGGACTTAATCGGGGTCTGAAAACTCCCGAACGAAGCAAAATAAAATCAGCGCGCACGAAGGGCGTCACGCGTGTGTGCCACACACGCTACAGTGCGCGCGCACTGCCCGCGTGAACAGTGCATGCTACAGTGTGCGGCACTGTAGTGCGCAACCCCTTTATTTATTATTTTTCATTCCAGAGAGCTGCAATAAGAGGGTTTATAACCCAATAAATTTCCGGTCTTCCCTAAACACTTTAAAAACACCCAAAATTAATTTTTAATTTCAAAACCAACATAAAAACATGTTATAGAATAAAAATCTAGTTTTTCAAAATATCAAATATTTTTCAAAAAACATAAATTTATTCTAAATACGCATTTGCGTAAATTTTTGAATCCAATACACAAACCATTTTAGAATCTCAATTAGAAATGTCTCATGAACAATTCTAGTCCACCTAAAGGTGGTCAAGTGAATCTAGAATGGTAGCCATAGCTCTAAGCTTTATTTTAGAGTTCCAAACTCTTATTAATTATTCCATGTCCAACATGAACATTTTGACCTAATTACAAGCATGTTGTGTTTATACTTCTAAAGTATCCTAACACAATTGATTAGCATATCGATACATCAATTTAATACACGTAATGACAATACCATTAATAGGGTGTGAAATGAAAAATATAGTTATTTTATTAATAAATAATAAAATGTACAATTCGGATTGGCACTCCAAGCACCAACTCCATCATAAGCATATTACCGTCCATTCGAAATCGGCTATGGAACTTACATCTGGGTTTCCATCATATATACCACATGGATCATACGGCTGGTTATAACAATCATTTTTTATGTCCGGCCTGACTTACGTGAAGCCCGACAGGATGTAACGAGTAAATCAAAATCAAAGAACCATGCGAATAATAAATCCAGAAACGACAAATCATATAATACTTTAGCCATAAACTAAAATGATTATGTATATTAACTACTATGATAACAACAATAATGGTGATAGTGAGATTAAATAACTAAAAAATAACGAAATATGCATAAAATAACTAAATATACATAGCATTATGAAAACAGATGCAAAACAGAAGAACAATGATAAAATAAGACAAGGCTAAATATTGTTATATACGGCCGGATGTGTGTGCATGTTTGGTCGGACGTACTGTGTCAAAAAAAATCTCTAATACGTAGAAATATTAGAAAGGGTGTGATCAAGTCGTACATTTTCTATGTACTTAGGCTCTAAAGAAGATTCTGATAGTCGGGTTACTGCTGGATTCGCACCAAAAAGTGTGGAACTCCAAGGGAATATAGGTTTTTTTCTTCACTCACCAACTATTGCAAGGTTACTGTTGCATGATTTATTTTTAGGTTTAATCTCTCTTGCCAACCTCTAAAAACAAACCCCATTTTTTGAAAGGATATGATCAATTTTATAGTGACACCACGGGTCCAAGGATGGAAGGGGGAGTAGGATCCCCATTCTCCTCCAATTTATCCCGAGTGATTGGCTGTAACGATCGGAGGTCTTTACTATTGTTGACTGTAGCACTGTTACGTCATGGGAATTGTTATGTAATATAAAATTATGTTCGAGTATATATACATTCGTGGAACGACTTTATGGATGAATGGTAAATTCTTTGAAACTTCGATGCGAAACTTTACGATGTTCCACTACGAATAGCCCATAGTATTTGGGCTGTAACTTTCTCATACGAACTCCGTTTTGTGTGAATTTTATATCTTCAGAAATCTAAGATCGGGATCTACAATTTTTATGTTAAATATTATTCCAAATTCAGAACAGAAATAGGTCAAAAATGCAAGTCAAAATTCGGATAAATATTGATTTCGGGTTCAATTGGAAGATTCTCAAACTTTCCACTCACTTCTACACTTTTCTTCAATTATCCAAATATATAAAAAGCCCTAGTATATAAGGAACACACTATTCACAAATACACAAAATTTTGGAAACGAAATGAAAAGAGAAGACTTGAAGAAGGAAGAAGAAGAATAAGAAGAAGAAAAAGAAAAAAAAAATAAGAGAAAGAATATGAAAGAGAGAAAATGAAAGGAAAAAGAAAAAAGAAACAAAGAGTGGAAGAGGTGGGAAACCATTAAGACTTGGGAAATGTTGGAAATCAAAGAAAGGGGTAAGGAATCCATAACTCAAATTTTTAAATGTTAAGTTTGATGATTTGAAAATTGCATTGTGTTATGAGCTTGGGTGTGATGATGATTGTGTGATTTTTTTTGAGGCAATGGAAATGTTGATAAACCCAAATTTGTTAAGTTTGGGTGTAATTTGGTCAAATGCATAAAATGAATTCAAAGTTGATTGTTGATGAGATGGTAGTTTAGGGGATGTGAAATGGAGTGATTTATGATATTTTGTACATTGGTTTTTAGTATGAAAGTGTTGTTATGGAGTGTAGTATGATGTTTGCGCATTGGATGAGCTTAGAGAAGCAAAACAGAATCCTGGAAAACCATGTCGTGTCACGACACTGAAGAGATTTGCATCGGGAAACGCAAGAGAAAAATTGTGACACGTTTCTGATCACTGCGCGTCGCGACGTGCAAGGACTTGCGTCACATGGCATAAATTTTTCCAAACCATTTTTAGATTAATCCAGTCCCATCCTAGCGCGTTAGAGGCCACCCTTAGGGCCTCGTATCAGTTGGTATATATATGACATCATGAGATAAGTGTGTTACGCCTTGTTATAACAATAAAAGTATTCGGATTGATAGACCTAAATTAATTCGAAAAACATTCATTAGTTCGCTTTCTAATCGAATTATAAATTATAGGATATCGCGGGAACCAAAAATTTCTTCAGCAAGTGGGAAGCGCGGCCTCATTCTATAATCAGTGAGTGGATACTTTCTCTTTTCGAATTGATTTTCTTATTGATTTATTTACTTATTCTCTATAAATTGAGACTTACTTTTTGCTATTAGGGCGTTAGCCAATTTCTTTAACAGTTACATTTTATTTAGCATATTTAAGAAATATTTTAGAAAATAAATGTTTTCAAATATGAGTTTTATGTTTTTCGGGGCATGGGAAAAACCCACCCCAGTATGTAACTTGATACAGTTTGGAATTGACAAACAGAGATATGTGCACATGTAGAGGACTGGGGGGACGGCGATACGTAACGCCCCCATATCCTAGTTCAGGGCTAGGGGCGGCGATACGTAATGCCCCTAGACCCTACTTTCAGGGTCATGTAGTAGCATGGATCAACACTATCGGCTCTAGATCAATGGCTTGGGGGACGACGATACGTAACGCCCCAAGACCACTAGGTTTAGAGATAGGAGTGGCATGATTTGGGGGACGGCGATACGTAACTGTTGGGGTTGGTGCTCCGAGCGCCAATCCGGACTATATTTATGTCTGATTCATGAATACGAACATCCCATTTTCCATAATATTACTTAATTATGGTTACACCTCTTGTTTTTATATACGTATTCGATCTGATTACGATTAGATTGAAACTAAATGTTGTTTAGTGATATGTATATATTAGACAAAGGCCCGATAATATATAATACAGTACACAGTTACAAAGGTAGTTTGTAATTGACATTGGGAAGTGTCACTGTTAAATGTATATTATCAAATATAGTTCCTGGTCAAGATTCACTAACACGGGTCGGTTAGTCAAATCCGTTGAGACCAGTACATGTCGTATATCGAGACTTTGTCTGATGGTTCATCCCAATGAACCATGAGTCTATGGTGACTCGTATAGACGTGTAGGTGTTTATAATAGATAAACACTGAACGACTCACCGAAGATTCTTAATGGATGGTACACCAACGTCAATAAGAATCTTCCGGGTTGAGTAGCATAGTGGTCCTTAGACTTGAGATACCACTGTGGATGTATGAGACATCCTCCACACTTAGATGGCAGTCACATCACCGATCTATTTAGATCAGACCTCTGCCTATTCGTTGGGTGTGGACTGATCCTCAGGATATCCTGTGTGTATCAAGATAGGATCCGTCAGTTCTGTGTACAGAGCATAGGTAGTCCATATACGATTAGCAGTCTGTTAAATTTGTGGCCACAGTATACTTCGGAAGTAAGTTCCGAATGTTATTTAGAGATTGCTAATAGATACGTCGACAGGATAATACCTATAGAGATTTGACGTTTACATTTATATCTATGGTGTTATCTGGATACCTTTGACGGATGGATTATACGTATGCAATGACCTCGACCTGTATGATTCAGCTAGTTTATCAGTGGTCGTCATAATTTACGGGTGGATAAATTATGGACACGAAATTGGATTTTGTGATGGATATACCTGAATCTAGAGAGTCTCACTAATGAAATATACTCGTAGAGTACTAGGGCGACTTTTATGAATAATGATGATTATTTATAAATCGTTTAATGTTAAACGAAAAATACATGCAAACGGGCCAAACTGTCATTTCCTAATTAATGTGTATTTGTATTTAATATATGACATTATTAAATACACATTAATAAATTTTCAAATAAAGGTATTTGACATATATCATTAATATATGTATTTGAGATATTTAAAGTAAATATAATACATATATTTGAGATATTTGTATTTAATTATTTAATTGTTAAATGATTAATATAATTAAAATATAAATATCTCACCAAATGATAAAGTTAGGAAATGATTATAAGTGTAAATGTTTGACTTTACATTAAAGGAAAATGTTGTCAAATTGAATTTGACTTTCTTGGATATTTGTTTTAATTGTTAAAATTGAAAATATCCATTTTCCTTTTTATTTGTAATTTTCGGCCAACACCCTAAATTGAATATAAGTGTTATATTTTTGAGTTGCAATTGTTGACTTATTGAATTACATTAAAGTGTTAATGATTTCTAAAACAAGTTGGCAAGTTGGCTTTAAATGAAACAAAAATAAAATATCTAGATATTTCTTCCACCAATTTCGGGCAAGGCTCTTTTTGGGTGAAGTATATATTGTTTCATTTCATTTTAGGGTTTAACAAGTTCATATACACAAAAATAGAACATAAAAGTGGTTGAGAGAAAATGTTTGGAGAAAAGAAGAAAATCTTGGAAATCTTAAGCATTTGTAAGTTTTCTTTCAATTCCTCCAACATGAAAAATGTTTCTAACATACTTAGCTTCAATTTGTGATGCTTTGATGTTATCTCTCTTCTGATAGTTTGTGTTTTATTTGGTTGAGAACTTGTGTGAAAGATTGATGTATGTAAGTGAGCTTAAACTTGTTTTAAAGCTTACTTTTGATTCTTTGAAAATCAAAGTTGTCATTCTAGAGTTAGTAAGCCACTCCTTGGTGACCTATAATTATTCTAGAGTTGTTCCAAAGTGGTGAGGCTTGATTGGTGAAGTATAGAATGGATTAAAGTGTTGGATTTTGTAAATTTGGTTAAATTTGACAATTTGATGAAATTGAAAAATTAGGGTTCATAACCCACTCCAAATTTGGGGCTTTTCATATATGTGATGTATTATGGTATGAATATGATGCATGTAAATTTTTGGATTGATTGGATTTGATCTTGGCATGTTTTGAACAAAATGGACCAAAATGCAATTACTTGAAAATTTGGGGTGCTCACGTCAATTACTCAAAAATTGGGGATTTGTATTAAATCTGATTTTGATGCATTAGATGTGTTGAAAAACATTTTAGAAATGATTTAGAATCATCCAAAATTATATTTGATAATTTTTGGGCTAAAATAATCAATTTACAAAGTTTTGGGGCAATTCGGTAATTACCAAGAAATTTGATCTCTTGTGTAATTTTTCAGAATTTGATAATTGGATAATTAAATAAATAAGTTTATTTAATTGATCCAAGAAAAAATTTTGAAATCGGAAAATTTTGATTTTCCACTATTCCGCTGCGTTACTGATATTCCCCCTTAAAACCCCAACAGTAACACCCCAAATTCATGGTTTTACATTCCTGGATCCAGATAGACGTATAGGGGGACGACGATACGTAACGCCCCATGCGTCAAGTTTTTCAGATACAGACTAGTTTCAGATTCCAAATTTTCAGTATACAGCTTTCGGAAAATCAAATTTTAGACAGAAACTAGAGAGTTTCAAAAGCAATTTCCAGATGAGTTTTATAAAGAAGATTTCAAACGCAGTATTACAAAATAGTTTTCATATAAAGATTTCTTCTAGTACTTTGGTTTTAGAACAAAATGTTTTGATATTAGTATTTCAGTTTTCTGTACACTCACTTAGATCGTACGACGATCTAACCCCCACTCCCAGTTTCTGTGGTTGCAGGTATTCTCGGAGGATGAGCTCGGGAGGACAGATACTGATGCAGTCACTAGGGTTGGATTCCACCAGTATGAGTCAGAGATAGAGTGAGAGTCAAGTCAGAGTCAGTCTGAGGTCATGTATTAGTCTTGAGTAATGTGAAAGTCATTGTAAACAAATATTATTAAGTTTACGGTTATGATTATTGAGTTTGTATTTCATGTTGGTGAGTTGTAGGGATTGGTCTCATACTTAAGATTTTGATTGAGAAAAGAGTAATAGTGTAGTGTGGTGTAAAGTTTGAGAGACAGAGGCTAAGGGGAATAGTACGGCCTATTCCCTGCCAGTAACATCTCCCAGATTGGGGATGTTACAAAGATGGTATCAGAGTATGGTCTAGGGAGTCAGTGACTGCAATGGGTAGAGTGTTGGGGTCTTGTATACATAGTATGTCCGGGATACTTGTATGTGGGGCACTACCTCTCCAGTATACGATCCTCGAGTACGTCCTCAAAGTTCTATAGACAAGTTAGTAAGCCTTCTTAGACTATTCGAATAATATTCCTTACGAGAACAACGACATTCTAGATTCACGTTAAGAATTTTTCCTGAAGTTATTATGACCGATTACTAGAGGTACAACGAGCTATGAAACCAGACAGTAGGATTTTAAGAAAAGTTACCAAGGGAGTGAGAAAGGAAAGCTATAAGAAAGTAAAGAATGATGCATAAGAGTATAAGTAGCTAGAGATAAAGAAAAGTAAAGTGATGGAATAAGGCAATGAATTTTTAAGGATATCTACCCTGGACAATAGAAAGAGAATAGAAAAAGCCCGAACAAGTAATAGCGTGCCTAGAAGATGTAAGATCTTTTCCCTCCTCAGAACATTCATTCAAGTCAAACTAATAGTCTTCAAGTACTTCTTATAGATAGTAAGTTCCCCAAATAACGAGGAATAGACAAAAATATAAAAGAAGCGAGAGATCGAGGCTAACCTAGGAGGTTCCCACATATAAAAGATGCCAAAAAAAGACATAGAGAACTCCAGATTCCCAAATCCAGACCCAGGTCCATAAGCAAGCAAGAAAATTTCATAAGCAGAAACGATTAGTTATCGTATCCCAAGTAATCCAATAGAGACAAGATCCTAAGCTACCTAGTCTACCACCACTTATGGATGCCAGTTAAGAAAGTTGTTCTAACAGAGCCTATCCCATACCTACCCTACATGAGCAATAGACTCTATCAGGACATAGAATATTAGAATAAGGATATAGAAAACCATCAAGACATAGGAAAATAACCGACGAGATATAAAGCAGTTCCCACCAGCATAACTATAGGCAATTGTAAGAAACCCAACGGGAGTTTATCCTAAAAGATGGAAAAACCTTGAAAGGCAGATTAACCAGTAAAAGATTAAAGAAGTTTTCGAGGATAGAAAAAAGATAATCTAGTATAACCCAAATATTTAGACACGCCAGCCCAAGGTTTGCGAGACTAGTAGGAGTCCACAAGATAGACCAAATGCCATATAACCCACAGATAAGCCCAAATCAGTAGGAATCCATAGAAGAATATAAGAATAGACTGATGAAATTGGAGATACTTAGGAAGTGGTAAAAGTACCAGTATGGACAATAGAATAGAGTGACCAAATCGAGGTTTATACCAAGGACAAGAAGTGGAGATCTAAGAAGCAGATAGAAGAATGATCCATCGCTAGCCTCAGTAAGAAGACAGAGGGCAAAGAAACAGGATATGTGAATAGTAAGGGGTATGCGTGAGGTGATGAGGAAAGTCAATAAGACCCTAGGATGTGGGGTAGTCGATCAGGTCCCTACAGATCGAATGATGACCACTTCTTTTAAAAACCTCGATTTTAGTAAACCTGTAGATACCTAACCAGGGTATCACCAAGCTTAAGTGTAAAGCAGAAGTGCATATTTGTAGATTCTCATGGAATGAATATGATCAACTTAGAACTTAGTAAAGAAAATAAACAGTGAAGAAAGGTAATTGATAGATTTGGTGAATTGCGAGATGGCTAGACAGCCAAATCGATAAGTCCAATGAAATATAGATAAAAGAATGAGATAGAATAGTACAATGTCACAGTAAGTTGAGCTAAGTTAGGAAGCCACTGATGAATTAAGGAGCCCTTAAAGAAGTAAGGGCTTAGAAGTACGAAAAGACCAGGAAAAATCATTCTTAGGAATATGGTGTACAATTTATACAAAGTCTCATGGTAGTGAGAAGGAAAGACTAGGGTAAAGAGTAGCCCTTGAACCAAAGATTTAGTAAGAGATATCCTAAGAAATCAAAGTTAATAGAGTCTTCAGGAAAGTAAAGGTGTAAGAGGTTCAAGGATCTGAGACAAAAAAGAAATATTGTAGCAGAGTAAGTTTCTTTAAGGAATAATAGTAAAGAAAGGTTAACGGCGTTCAGAGAGAGAACATAACGACTTCGGAAGATTTAATAATAGAGACTAAATAGGAAGAAGTGCAGAGACAACACAAGGGAGGTTTTAAAGACCATAAGTCCAGAAGGATTTTGCAAAAGAGGTAGTGTCTATGATAGTTGAAAATGATCAGAAGTAAAGTTGAAGAAGGCAAACCATGCACTTTTAGCAGTAATACCCTAGTGTAAGGAAAGATATCAGATATAAACATTCATGAAAGTACTAGGCTCATAAATGAGCAGTATATGTATTTAGATTACCATAATTAGAAGACCTCGGGATAAGTTCCCACCCACCCAACCTTCATTGGATAACAATCGTAGAAACGGATCTTCAAGGTTAATTCAAGATATTCTCATAAATAAGTCAAAGTATAATAAAAGAAAACCAAAGACATAAGACCTTCAGATGTAGTTTAAGGACGAAAAAAGTAAGAGATAGTTCTGAGTAAAAATGTCAGGAAAGAAGTTGTTAAAATGGAGTAGTACAGAAATAAAGTAGTAGACAAGTAATGACCGAGATTCCAAGAAACCAAGGTTTGATGAAATGATGAGTATGTAAGGAAAGAAGATATTCTTCAGGTAAGAAGGCGGGGACAAGGAGATAAGAGAACAGTGTTGAATATGAATCAGGAATATGTGAAAAGTGATATGTTTCAAATAAGAAAATAAAGATGTAGTTCACAGAAGTTTCAGACACATAACAGAAGAGAAGACAAAAGGCCCAGCAAGTAAAAAGGGGGTGGAAGTGAAACCAGCTTAGTATAGAAATAATAAGAAAGGATATTAAGTAAGCACTAAGGATTTTTTTTAGTATTTGAGAGAAACCAAATACCCATTATGTTTTAGTTCACGTAATCTTTATGTTGTGCCCAACCTCAGTCTAAGTTGACCGAATCACCGCGAGTTTGGGGGATAGCCATAGCCACATGAATGAGTGATTTGGCAAGGGTATAGAATAGAAAGGAGAAAATAAGATTATTACAATGTAGGAGACAATAAAGAAAATGTGTCTTAGCATGCATACAATAATAGAACACAAGTCAAAGTGAAGGAATAGCAACCAGATTTGTAGTAACAATGAGAATAAGTACAAAAAGGGAAATGAGCTTTAGCTAGGACCAAATTATCAACACTGATGTTAATAACCGAGAATGTGGTTTAGGCACTAGTGTGCATGAGTCAAGTCTGAACCTGTAGCTAATTAAGGAGGTCCACTAGGAAACTACCTAAGAAGAAATATTTCAAGTACCAGCGTCAACAGTAGATAACATCAGCAAACTAAGAAGCCCTAAGCCCGTGGATAAGCAAAAATATTGGAACTTGAAGAGAGAAGCTCATAAGCAGTTGAAGTTTGGCAAGAAAAATATAGAAAGTTAAGTAGTTAAGTGATGAGAAAGAATATAAAGATCAAGTTGGATAAGTGGAGCAAATAAGTGTTAAGTACAAGTTTGGAGACATCAATATTTTTAGTGAGAGTCAAAGGTACCGGCTATTAAGAACCGGTTCAAGTCAAGTGATTGTTTAACCCAGCTTGAGGTCCAAAAATGTAGTAGTTAAGAATATTCAATAAAAACCTTATGAAACAACGACGAGGTGGTAATTCTCAGAAAAGAACCTAAGGAATATTCGCTAAAGCCACTGTTAAGGTTGGTGCTCGGAGTGCCAATTCGGATCATATTTATGTCCGATTAATGAATACGAATAATTCTTTTTTCCATAATATTACTTATTTAATGGTAGCACCTCTTGTCCTTTATATACATATTCGATCTAATTACGATTAGATATCTAATTATGATTAGATTGAAACTAAATCTGATTTAGTGATACGTGTATATTAGACAAAGACCCTATGATTTACATGTAGTGCGCAGTTACAACGTAGTTTGTAATTGATATTGGGAAGCGTCACTATAAGTTGTATATCCTTAAATAAAGTTCTTGGTCAAGATTTACTAACATGGGTCGGTTAGTAAAATCTGTTGAGACCAGTACATGTCGTATATCGTGACTTGGTCTGATGGTTTATCCCAATGAACCATAAGTCTCGGGAGACTCGTATAGACATGTAGGTGTTTATTTGATAAACACTGAACGACTCACTGAAGATTTCCTACTATATGGTACACCAATGTCAATAGGAATCTTCTCGAGTTGAGCGAGCATAGTGGTCCTTCGACTTGAGATACCACAGTGGATATATGAGTTATCCTTCACACTTTGATGGCAGTCACGTCACCGATCTATTTAGATCAGACCTTCGTCTGTTCGTTGGGTGTGGACTGATGCTCATGATATCCGGTGCGTATCGAGATAGAATCTGTCAGTCCTGTGTACAGGGCATAGGTATCCTACACGTGTTTGCGATCTAGTAAATCCACGGTCGTGGTATAACTTCGGAAGCAAGTTCCGAGTGTTATTTAGAGATCGTAAATTTGAAAGTCGACTATATTATACCAAAAGGATTTGACATTCTTATCTATATCCTAGGTATAATATGGATAGCCTGTGCCGGAGGGATTATACGTATGCAATGACCTCGACTTGCATAGTTTAGTGAGATTATCCGTGGTCATCATAATTCATGAGTGGGTGGACTATGGACACGAAATTAGATTTCGTGACGGATAAACCTAAACTTAGAGAGTCCCACAATATGAAGTGTACTCGTTGAGCACTTGGGCAACGCATTATGAATAATACAGATTATTCATAATACTTCATCGAATTAAATGAGTTAATTCGAGTCATTTAAACGGTTAAACAAAAATACATACATTAGGGGCATTTCGGTCAATTAATAATTAATATGTATTTGTATTTGATACAAGATTTGACACATGCCATTAACTTATGTATTTGTTATTTAATGTAAATAAAAATATATATATAATAATAATCGCATTAATTAATTATTTAGATGTTTAAATGTTAAATATCTAGGTAATTAAATTATATCATTATTACATAAATGTTATGTAATATGTTTGATTATTATTGGTTACATGTGGCATGATTTTATTAAGCTTAAAGTTTACAAATTGGATCTGTCAACTTGAGGCTTATTATTATTTAATTTGATTAAAAATGACCAAATGACCAAAATGCCCTTATTCCTACCCCTAAAGTCGGTTTGGCTCACTATTTAAAGTTTGAAAATTTTGTTTTCTTCAATAATAAGAAGCCATGGCCGAAATCCACCTCCATGAAAGTGTTGGTTTCTAGGGTGGTCCCAAGATCAATATAAGCATATAAATAAAATGAATACTCAACGAAGAGTAGCGGAAACACACTTACATTGAACGACTTTTGGATGTGATGATCAACAAAAATTTTCCTCCTTGCTAGAAGCTCTCGGCCAATGTGGATTTTGTTGATGATGTTCTACAAGCTCCAAGCTTCAAATGGATCTCAAGCTCTTAGTTCGGTTTCCCTAACACCTTGTATTGATTCCTTGTTTGTGCTAGCAAAAGATGAAAGAAAAACAATCTTCCTTCACCTTTGGAGAGTCACGGTAATGGCTATGGAGGGAGAGAGAGTTTTTCTTTTTCTTGCAATTTTGTTTTCTAAAAACATCATGAAAAACCTTTACCAAAAATTGGTATAACTTTTCCAAAAAGTCAAAGCCAATTTTGGCTCCAAAATGACATTAAATGCCCACACCAACCAACATCATGAATAATGACTGCATGTCACTCACCAAAAATGTGACAAGACATCAATCATTAAAGTGACAAGTGATGTGACTCGCGATGTGACTTGCGGCCGCACTTGATTCAAAATCGGAGTGGCGTCGTAAACACATTCCGGGCTCGGTTTCGTTAATTCCAAATTAACGAGTTTTCCATTGCGTCGTAATTAAATCAAATTTAATTAAATAATCATACCTAGTGTAAGCACTGCATTTTTGCTTATAAGTCCCTATGATGAGTCTCGTATGGAGGCACTACCTTTTAAGTTGCGGAAGTCGCGGGAAACGGACGTCGGAAGGGAAGAGTCAAGAATTGACACACTGTCGGATTTAATTCGCTGGATTATCTTCGGGTTCGCTTGTTGGACCTCCGTTATTAAAACACATCCTTAACCCAACCCCCCGTAAGTCACACGCCTAGCCCAAGCCCATTAAATCACATCTAATAATAATTAAAACATATGTCATAAATTAAATTAAAATTAAATTGAATTAAATTAAAACCAATTAAATTAAATTAAACACAATTTAAATTAAACTAAATCAAATCCAAATTAAAATCAAATAAATCACTTCCTAATTTTAATAAATCACTCACCAATTAAATAAATTACCCACCAAAATAAATATCCTTGCCTAAACTAATTAAATCAAATACACACATGTCTAATTGATTTGTTTCCTTTTCAAACCCATGCACAACCCTAACCCTACTATAAAATATGACATGAACCAACCCTATTCCTGGAGACTATTCACGGCACCTCACTCAAACAAGAATAAACACCACAAGCTCTCAACTCTCACGGCCTCTCATCATCTCTCTAAAAAAACACACAGCTAACAATTCCAGTGAATTCAAGCCCTGACCGAATATAAAAAACAAACACCCGCACATAGCCTTCATAGCCACTAGACGTACTGCCCTTCAATCAGCCATAGCCTTCACCCCTCACGCCCCTAACTTCATCAACCCCTCACGCCCAGCGCAGTCACCACGCCCTTAGCTTCATCATGCCCTCACGTTCACGAGCCAACACACACCTCCAACCACCCATCACCTTTCAATCCTACATCGATAAGCAAACTCCCATCTGACCTGCACACACCACTCATGCACCTTGCCTTCATGCCATAAGCACAGTTCCTTCGCACAAAGTCACTCAACTCATTCATGACATAACCTGCACCAATCAGCTCATTCATGCCATAGCCCCCATCACAAACCAAAAATAGCCGTATATTACCCTTCCCTGCACGCCTAAAATAGCCAGTAAACTACCATTAAAAAACAGCATATCACCCTCCACCGAACCCCTGAAACAGTTGCACAAAACCCCCGCAGAACTAGCCCTCACTACACGCCTAAAGCCCTTCCATACACACTCAAATACAACCACATAACACCAAAACTGCCCTGCCCTCACTGCCGCAAATCACACCCACTGCACTGCCCAGTTCGCCACATATTTGACCCCCTGAAAATGACCCCAAACAGTCCTGAAAACCACACAGAAACAGCCCCTACACAGCCAAAATAGTGAGCAATACACCCAAAAAAAATAGTCCCCAAATCTCTGAAAACAGTCCCCAAACAGTGAATAAATTACCCCGAAACAGTAACCAGAAAATACAGCAAAAACAGCAGTAAAACGGAGTGAAAACAGCAGCCTAAATAGCGAAACAGCGAAGGAAAATGTTGAACCAGTGAACCGGAGGAGTTGCGGATCATCAACCCTTCCGACGACCGTGTACCGTACTTTCGAAAGATGATTTTAAAAGGTTAGACCTGATGGCACTTTTCTTATTTATTTTCATTCGTCTTTTAATTGTTTTATTTATTTTCTTCGCGTGAGAGTCGTTTGTAGATGCATGTTGTGGCCCTTGAATAAATGGAAAATGTGTCACCTCTTGTGGTATATAGGATGAAAACCCAGACATAAATTCCATAGCCGAATCCGAATGGACGGTAGTGCGGTCTGTACTTGGGATACAACTCCACGTACCACTTAAGCAAACGACACATATTCCGATTTATGTTATCTTGTTTGTTTATTATCCGCGCTTATATTTCACCATTTACTTTCTGTACGATTATTTGTTTGTATTGATGATGTGATGTGCATGGGCTTAGTACGTTGGCCTAAAGGTTCCCTATTTAAGGGAAGAAAAGTCTGAAAGACTACATTTACGACAATGCTTTGCCGCGCCAGACAAAGTGTGTTTGATTGAATGTGATATATGTTTAATCGAATATGTGAAGTCTTATATTGTTGTCCTTATTTTATATGCACGGTAACATAATGCGCATGGGCTAACTAGGGTGGATTAAAGGTCCTTTATTCGAGGGAAATGCCTGAAGGCTACCTTTACCATGATGTTTTGCCGCGCCTTTTATTATGTCATTTACCCTTTCCATATCGTTGCTTTATTTACGCATGCATTGCATTCTTGTGCGCATGGGCTAACTAGGGTGGATTAAAGGTCCTCTATTCGAGGGAAAATGCCTGAAGGCTACCTTACCACGATGTTTTGTCGCGCCTTTTGTTATGTCATTGACTTTGTGCATATCATTGTTCTATTATGCATGTATTGCATTCTAATGCGCATGGGCTAACTAAGGTGGATTAAAGGTCCTCTATTCGAGGGAAAATTCCCGAAGGCTACCTTTCCCACGATGTTTTGCCACGCCGGACGAGGTATGCTCGATTGAATGGGAATGAGTTCAATCGGGCACACGGGATCCTACATTGTGCATCTGTGTATGCGTGTGCGTCGTCTATCATGCATCAGGTCATGTCCCGTTCAAACGCATTCTCGAACGCTACACGAACGCGAACCTTCTGTTTCCCGTTCGAACGCGTTCACAAACGCTACTCGAACGCGCATGCATTTTTGTTTCATCAAGTTTTATCCCGTTCGAACGCATTATCAAACGATATACGAACGCAAACCTTCTATTTACCGTTCAAACGCGTTTACGAACGCTACTCGAACGCGCATGTATTTTGTTTCATCAGGTCTTGTCCCGTTCGAACGCGTTATCAAACGCCACACGAACGAGAACCTTCTATTTACAGTTCGAATGTGTTTTCGAACGCTACACGAACGCGCATACACTGAACTGAGTCATTTTCATCACATTTCATGTATGATTGCTTCTTGGGTGATTTCTCTTGCATTATGTAATTAACCATGCCATTCCATTATTGACACTTTTGCTGTTATCACCCATTTGTATTCCCGCATTCATCTGTTTGATGTGTTCGCAAGATTGTGTTCAAGCATGATTAGGCGTTAGGATGTTACTTGTTTCTCAAGCATGATTTAGCCGCTAGTACGTTATTCCTCTATGCATGATTTAGTTATCTACTTTCGGAATAGGCGTTCAACTTATGTTTAGGTTGTTATTTATTTTTCGCGTTTGATGATTCAACATGTCATGAGATTACTGTGTGATATTGTATGTTTGTCGTTATGATGATTTATTTTATACATTCGAACTTAGGAGTAAATTACCCCTTGGAAATATGTTGCTTAGGCTTGGTTAGATTATTGCACAAATCATTTCATTACAAGTGGCATAAGTAAGGGCCTAGTCCGAACCCAACAGTTTGAGGTCTTCCCTTGCGAGGGGTGAGTGCGGCCTTAATTCATTTTCCTGGTTCACACCGAGTGGCGACTCCATTATTTCTCCGGTTTAGTTCCCCCGCGGGCTACTCCGTACTCCCAACTAGACCGCGAGCCTAGAACAGCATGCGTCGCCCAGCATCTGTGTCCCACACCTAGCAAAATTACTATTCACATCGCTTGCGAATTAATTCTAAATCAATTCGTTAGCCCGAATTAAAATCCAATTTTAATTCCGCGTCGAAATCCAATCTCGCATAATATATCGAATATATTATTTTATCGATTAATTTCAAATAAATCATTCTCTCTCTTCAAATAGTACTTTATCCCAGATAAAGTCTCTTCGCTATTAATCCCAGATTAATAAAGTTCGAATCATACGTCATCGGTGAATCTTCGGGAAGCGACCCAAGAGATCCCTGGATATGTTGGCAGTAAATCCGGTCGTCGGACTATCCGAACACGTATGTACCTTGTACTACGTTTTTACCGATTTACGAGACAAGGTTGGCTTCTAGCAAAACGTCATGCCTACCCAATTCTCCAGAAATATTCTTAATGGAATATATAATCTATGTCAGGCATAGTATACATAGTATTGCGTATCTCGTGATCCTGTATCGAATGTCACATGCAAGGCCTGGGGCTGGAATAGTATCTTTCCCGTACGAAGCATATATCGGATCACTAGCAACTAGTCTTTTTATTATCGGATAATCATGACCTAGTCATATTATCCCGACGGTTGCAACCTTTTAGAGAACCAGTTATGTATTCATGCGTGACCATCATCTCCATATGACTGAAGTGATACTTCCTTCTTGACATCACACCCAATACACTACGATTCTCAATAAACCCAGAAGAGGTGTACACAGAACCTGTTAAAGTCCTGGACGACCAAAACCAAAGCGTATTGATTGTCGCAAGTACTAGCGATGCAAGTCTCAGGTTAAGACCAAATACACCTACCCTGATTCGGACTACCATAGACACATAGTCATACTACCAATGGGATTCCGTGGGGTCTATCCAGAGCGAAGCTGTTTTCCGTACCATCGGTAAAACACAACCTCCTACCACACTTGCATAAGTATCCAATACTTAAATATATGAGAACTATGTTGTTACGCTTTCATAACACGCACAAGTGCGATACTAGTCTATTCCGCATTATCGATGTCCAATCTCGATAATACTACGACTAGGGCTATTTAATGATTAAATCGTCGTGGATTGATATTGTCTCATATCATCTCAATCTGGAACTAATCATAAGGACTTTCATCATTCACACATTTAAGTAATCTAATTACGAAATAATAAAAGGCAATTTCCATTGCTACATAATTAATTTGTACAAAAACACAATATCTTTTACAAATAGTGACGCTATTGGTCATAACTGTCTAACAGAAAGCACCCTAAAATTTCTTGAAGAGTCAAGGAAGAAAATGAAGAAATTCAAGAAAAAAGTTTAAGGAAATTACAAGATTTGGAGGTAATCTTCAACAATCTTAAACTTAGAAAGCTTATTTTTTGTTCTTGAATATCTAGAATTGTTCTAAGGTTTCTTCATTTCTTATATTTTGGGGCTTTTTGATTTGGAGGATGGATTTGGAGGCTAGATGCATGTGTGAAGTTAGATTGGATAATATTATTGTAATATTAGTTCAATTTTATCATTTGATGACTTGGTTCCATTCTATATTGTTATGACCACTCTTGTAACTCCTATAATTGTTCTTGAGTTCTTCATAGGTGGTGACTTTGGTTGGTGTAACTATTAATACGATTAATGTTGAAAAAATTGGATTTAAAGCATGAAAAATGATATTTTTGGTTACCAAATCAGATCTGGAATTTCTGTGATTTTGGTGATGAAAATTATGTTGTATAAATGTATCAGATGTGTTTTGGGCATTGGAACAATTGCCGAAAATTGTTTCGGAGTTGAAATATACAAAAACAGCGAAAAATAGCATTACCAGGTGAGTTTCGGGCTTACCGGGTGTCTGCTGTCCAAACAGTGAATTGGCCACTGTTTGGGCAGCCCATGAACTGCCCTAATACTGTTGGGGCTGACCTGGGCAGCCCTCATGTGTATTGGGTGGTCGGTTCGGTCAAAAACGCGTTTTATGCCATTTTGCGAAAAAAAATATTTTCGTAAAAGTTTCGCGATGTTCCTTAGCTATTTATGTCGTGATTTGATATCGAATAAATATGTTTAGGTGAAATATGAATAAATTATTCATATTGGATATTGAATAATTTATTCGGTAATTTAAAAAGTTTTAAAATTACGATTTCACTCGAACCGCGAGCTTCCGCTGCGCCCGCGCCAAAACCCCAACAGCCACAAACTCTGTAATAGCTTACCAAAGTATGGCAAAAGGTTTTAAGTATAAGTTAGATATTAAGAATGATGGAGAACTTCATATATGCATTAGTTAAAAAGTAAACGATCAGTCGGGCAGAAGTCTTTGTTGTTAAGTCACTTAGAAGCCCAGATGGTATAGAATAGTTCTAGCAAAGTAAGAGTTCACACTAACAAGTTAGTGTACAGCTCTAGTTATAACTTCCAGGTCATGACATTCTAGATTCAGTATGATCGTCACACTAACCTATGGCAGGTTGATAACATGCAAGAATCATTGAGGAATGGTATAATACGATGGATAAAAGGAAACGGGTTTGTAGTCAGTTTAAGTCTGTGATTTATATGATCTCGAGTTTAAAGAGGATTCGAGGACGAATCCTATTTAAGGGGGGAGAATTTGTAACGACCTGAGGTCTTTACTATTGTTGACTGTAGCACTGTTACGTCATGGGACGAGTGTTATATAATATAAAATTATGTTTGAGTAATATACATTCGTGGAATGACTTTATGGATGAACGGTAAATTCTTCGAAATTTCGATGCGAAACTTTACGATGTTCCACTACGAATAGCCTATAGTATTTGGGCCGTAACTTTCTCATACGAACTCTTTTATGTATGAATTTTATATCGTCGGAAAGCTAAGATCGATATCTACAATTTTTACGTTGAATATTTTTCCAAATTCGGACTAGAAATAGGTAAAAAAAAATATGAGTCAAAATTCAGATGATAGTGATTTCGGGTTCAATTGGAAGATTCTCAAACTTTCCACTCACTTCTACACTTTTCTTCAATTATCCAAATATCTAAAAAACCCTAGTATATAAGGAACACATTTTTCACACATACATAAAATTTTGGAAACAAAATGAAAAGAGAAGACGTGAAGAATGAAGAAGAAGAAGAAGAAGAAGAAGAAGAAGAAGAAAGAGAGAAAATGAAAGGAAAAAGAAGAAGGAAACAAAGAATTGAGGAGGTGGGCAACCATTAAGACTTGGGAAATGTTGGAAATCAAAGAAAGAGGTAAGGAATCCATAACTCAAATTTTTAAATGTTAAGTTTGATGATTTGAAAATTGTTTTGTGTTGTGAGCTTGGGTGTGATGATGATTGTGTGATTTTTATTTTGAGGCAATGGAAATGTTGATAAACCCCAATTTGTTAAGTTTGGGTGTAATTTGGTCAAATACATAAAATGAATTCAAAGTTGATTGTTGATGAGATGGTAGTTTAGGGGATGTGAAATGGAGTGATTTATGATATTTTGTACATTGGTTTTTAGTATGAAAGTGTTGTTATGGAGTGTAATATGATGTTTGTGCATTGGATGAGCTTAGAGAAGCAAAACAGAATCCTGAAAAACCAGGTCGTGTTGCGACGCTGAAGAGATTTGCATCGCGACGCGCAAGAGAAAAATTATGACACGTTTCTGGTCGCCGCGCGTCGCGACGCGTGGCACAAATTTTTCCAAACTAATTTTAGATTAATCCAGTCTCATCCTAGCACGTTAGAGGCCACCCTTAGGGCCTCATATCAATTGGTAGATATATGACATCATGAGATAAGTGTGTTACGCCTTGTTATAACAATAAAAGTATTCGGATTGATAGACCTAAATTAATTCAGAAAACATTCCTTAGTTCACTTTCTAATTGAATTATCAATTATAGGATATCGCAGGAACCAGAGCTTTCTTCAGCAAGTGGGAAGCGCGGCCTCATTCTACAATCAGTGAGTTGACACTTTCTCTTTTCGAATTGATTTTCTTATTGATTTATTTACTTATTCTCTATAAATTGAGACTTACTTTTTGATATTAGGGCGTTAGCCAATTTCTTTAACAGATATATTTTATTCAGCATATTTAAGAAATATTTTAGAAAATAAATGTTTTCAAATATCAGTTTTATGTTTTTCGGGCATGGGGGAAAACTCACCCCAGTATGTAACTTGATACAGTTTGGAATTGACGGACAGAGACATGTGCACATATAGAAGACTTGGGGGACGGCGATACGTAACGCACCCAGATCCTAGTTCAGGGCTAGGGGGACGGCGATACGTAACGCCCATAGACTCTAGTTTCAGGGTCAGGTAGTAGCATGGATCAGCATTACCGGCTCTAGATCAATGGCTTGGGGGACGGCGATACATAACGCCCCAAGACCACCAGTTCAGGGACAGAAGTGGCATGCTTTGGGGGACGGCGATACGTAACGCCCCCATGTGTCAAGTTTTTCAGATACATATTAGTTTCAGATTCTTGATTTTCAGTATATAGCTTTCAGAAAATCAGATTTTAGAAATAGTTTTCATAAACAAGAGCTTCAAAAGCAGTTTCCAAAAAGATGAGTTTTATAAAGAAGATTTCAGACGCAGTATTACAAAAGAGTTTTCATATAAATTTCTTCTAGTACTTTGGTTTTAGAACAAAATGTTTTGATATTAGTATTTCAGTTTTCTTTCCACTCACTTAGATCGTACGACGATCTAACCCTCATCTCCCAGTTTCTGTGGTTGCAGGTATTCTCGAAGGACGAGCTCGAGAGGACAGATACTGATGCAGTCACTAGGGTTGGAGTCCACCAGTACGAGTCAGAGATAGAGTGGGAGTCAAGTCAAAGTCAGTTTGACTTGGTCATTGGTGAGTTGTGGGCATTGGTCTCATACTTAAGATTTTGATTGAGAAAAGAGTAATAGTGTAGTGTGGTGTAAAGTTTGAGAGACGGAGGCTCAGTGGAATAGTACGACTTATTCCCTGCCAGTAACATCTCCCGGATTGGGGATGTTGCATTGGCAATCAAAATGTCAAACACAACTCGAACTATGTCCGGCCGGATGTAGGGTTTAGGATGTACCTTCGGCCAGATATAATCAAGCCTGTGATTTCAGCTATTTTAATTTTGCACGTGTCCTAATAATTCAATACATGTTTGGCCGGCTATTAGATTTGAATTATATGTCCGGCCTGGCGTAAATCAAGCCCCTTAACTTCAGTAACGGAAAATCTGCTCGTTCACTAACAATCGTGTCATGTCCGGTCGAAATTAGGGTTTTAAAGGTATATCCGGCCGGATTTTCTGGTTAGAGAGAAAGTAGGTCGGACATAGGTGATGTCTTGCTGGCTTTTGACTATGTTTCCTGTAGTTCCTTTCCTTCCAGACAGTCATCCTTATAATTTCCTATTTTCAGAGGGTGTCCTCATAAGAGACTCATTATCGGGTTATGTATAAAAATGTAGTGTCTACAAGTAAGAATCCTATTCTTTTATTTTATAATCTTAGAACTAATTACCCATAAATTTATCCATTTGATCGTATAAAACGCCTTTGCTTGTGTCAAAAACTTACGATGAATTTTATGACAAGTTTTCATGCAAAGTACATTTTCAATGTTAAAACATTTCTTCATGAGGCATGCAGAAAAAGTTATTGCTACAGTGTGGAAGGAGGAAATTAACAAAAAGGGATTATGTTTCCAACAACTTCATAACATAAAAAACTAAAAATAATAGTAATAAATAAATAAATAAAGATTCCAAAGCTTGTAATAGGTTTCAATTCAAGTTCAGAGATATATTTGATGTAAACTATGGCAACTTCATGCTTTATTTTTGTTTATATGCAGAACAGACAAATGGAACATAAAGCTCCAAAGCAGGGCTAATACTAGGACTAAAAAAGTGGGCAACCTGATCAGACCTGCATCCATATTAATTCTTACAAAAAGAATATGGTTATTTTGATAAATGATGCAGGAATGAAGACTACTACAGGAGCAAATACGAAATTTTGTTGCTTACTCTTTTGGTGATAAGAAAATTTTGCCGTTTATTCAATTTTATAAGGAGTCACATGTTATAGGAATTGCATATGATATGTAGCAAAGCAACTCTGTGTAGGAAATAAATAATGCAATTTGCAGAGAAGCATTTCCACATAACCAATTAGAAACAAACTGGTTATTAACCTTTATAAGCTGCGCACAAAAACAAAAACTCATTGTTATTAAGATGAATGAAGAAAAAGGTCTCTGGAACTATTTTGAGAGACTCTTACAAGAAATGCACTTCCTGTATTCGAACACAGAATCTCAAGGTGAGAGATACACTACCAAGCCAAGTCCTCAAGGGACTGTTGTTCATTATGTTGAGCAACAAACCATCAAATGGTATTTCTGGAACATTTCTCATTGGGTAAAATGCAATAATAATCAATTCGGAGGGCAAAAAAGAAAGAGACAAAGCTAACAACTAAGGAAAGAAGGCACATTCAATGTCATACAAACCTCTGCGACAAAGGCTTATCCTCAGAGCCAACATCCATGTCTTAATGAGGTCGAGATTTGGGATCACTATTGTTTTGTTTCTCTAGTTTTGTATACCCAGAAAATATGTTCTTGAAGCATCAACCCCTTGACCTACATCAGAATAGACATGATTCTTAATCATAAACAGTTAAAAGCATATATTTTAAGAACATTACAGGATATCTAACCTTCAAAAACTAAATGCTCTCTCACTAGCATTCATACAGGAACTATGGAAAGTAAAAAAAAAAAAAAAAAAAAAAAATGTCATATTTTGGATTAATACAAAATACAGAAGTGCCATGTATCAAAATCTGTCACATAATGGTAAAAACGACAGATAGGGTGAATATGAATAGAACAAGAGCAAAGAGAAAACATCTCCCTAGCACATCAGTCGGCAGTACATTAACAAGAACGCTTAATGCTTACATAACTCTCACTCAAGGACTATAAAAAGCAACTTATATTGGATTTCATTTGAAAAAGAAATAAAGAGGTATTGAATCCTAATGTAGCCACCAAGCAGCTTTTATAAGATATTGAAAGTAAAAAAACCCATCAATTACCGTCTTTTTTATGGCTTTTTTACTTTCAATAGCCTGAATCAGATGAAGTAATATAATTTAGAGAGCCTCCATACACATTGATTCTTCATTTTTGCATCAACTTAGAAGACTTCATTGATTTCATTGTCTTCTTTGTTTTGGTAAGATTGTTCTTTGGTAACCATCCGTGCAAAAACACAACATTACCTCAATTTCCTAAGCCTTCAGAGCTCTAAATGAGGAAGATTGGCAGTCAGAGTTCTGGCGTTGCGATTTCACAGGGTTGATCCGCTCAAAGACTTCAGAGGTTCAAAGAAGGCCGCTTGGTGCGGACTCGAGGAATTCTTCGGATTATTACAGTCTAAAAGTATTAAAGTCGGCGGAGTTGCTACCATAAGTCTTATATCATCACTGTAAGTTTTTCTCGTGCCTAGATACCCGAAGTGATTTTTTACTCTCACGAGTACCCGAAGTGTTGATTTTGTTTACTGTATTATTATATTTGTTTTGATTTATAATTATTAGACTTGAGAATACTTATTGATAATCCATAAAAATAATAATTAGGACATATATTAAATTATTGTATTTAAATCATAATCTATCCTTTAATAAGACAGAATACCCTCACTGGAAAGTTTGGGTTCATACCAAACTCCCTCTTGATTCTTTCTGACAAAAATTTAGCAAAAAAATTATTTCACAGGGTTTTATGATCTTTAAGAATTTTCATTTGATGCAGACTTGCTAACTTGACCAAAGAAGCTCTACCATTAAGAAATTGTGTAGTATAAAAACAACATTTATTGCTCTGACGAAATTTTGGAAACAAAAGACACTTTCCAAGTGTCTATAGCTACTAGCCTACTATTTTTTTTTTTAATATCAGAGAAATCCAAGTCATCCATATTATATATACATGTTGAAAACAAGATCCTAAAACTCAAACTGCCTGATTACGCCCCTTGAGACAGCCTACTATCTTTGAGCATCAGAAACACACACCAATTTTTCTTTTCATGGTAAATAGTACCAGAATCAGCTTCATTTTTGTAAGTCTACAACTTAAACCAGTTTCCATGGTTGATTTTCATCATCATCACTGTTGGGCACATTGCACTCTCTGGGATCCACCATGCAAATCTTCATCCTCCTCGTATGCCTCTTGAGCCTGAGCCTGCTTCCTCCGCATCTCCTCTTCAATGTTTACATCATGCAATGTAGTCTCTTCGCATTCATCCAGCTCCATGTCAGTCATCTCAGGTGATGGCCTTAGTGGCAGAATGGACTCCAGTGCCTTAACCTGATCTGGGTTCAGAGAATCAGGGAAGTCGACTGTGAAGTGAATGTACAGTTTCCCCTTCATGAAGGGCCTTTTGTACAAGGGCATACCCTCATCATTGATAGCCTTATATGAATCTGTAAAAGTGAATTAAAGATGAATTATTTGAACAATATTCAACAGAAAGTCTCAAGCATTCCAGAACTTAGAACGTTAATACTAACCAGGCTTGACAACTTCCCCAGGGTTCGATTTAATCAGGAGCTGTCTACCATCCAGATGTGTAAGTACAAACTGGAAACCACAGAGAGCCTCAGTTAGGGACAAAGTATGCTCGTAAAAAAGATCTTCTCCCTTTCTCTTGAACTTTGGATGTTCCTTCTGCTGAAGAACAAATACTATGTCTCCCGTGACCGTATCCGGCTGCAGAACACAGACAGAAAGAAACCATCAGCACATGTTATATAAAGCCACCCTGTGGAGTATAAAGAAATACAAACAGAAAAAGAAGCATACCGCTTCATCTGCTTCACCAGGGAAGGTAATCTTCTGCCCATTTTGCATTCCCTTCTCAACAACGACTTCAAGCACCTTCTTCTCCTGCACAACCTTCTCTCCCTTGCACTGCAGGCAGCGATCTTTATCACTGATGGTCTCACCAGTACCCTTACATTCATTGCAGGGATGCTGCATCTGCTGAATCATTGAGGGGCCAAGGTGCCTTATTGAGACCTTCATACCAGTTCCTTGGCAACCAACACACTTCATTGAAGCTCCAGATTTCGACCCTTTACTGTAATAAATCAAACACCAACATCCCTTGTTAGAAACCCTAATAAAAATTGCAAAAAACAAGAACAAAACCACAAGAATCCACATCCTCGCCCCGCCTCTGTCTTGGTCCCCTACTGCTACCACCTGCTCACAAATAAAACATCAACTCAATCCCTCAAACTTAATTCCAAATCTAAGATGCTAGCAACTCAATTTACAGTCCTTTACCTCCAAATGGACTGCCACCGAAAAAAGACGAAAAGATGTCAAATGGGTCAAGGCCACCAGCACCACCACCCATTCCTTCCTTGAGGGCATCCTCACCATACTGATCATATATCTCACGCTTCTCAGGATCACTCAGAACCTCATAAGCCTGAGCCAACTCTTTGAACTACAACACAAATACAAATTCCTCTCAACATTACACTCCAATTCATCTACTAAACACACAATGTCTAATCTACAAATCAAACTGATCACACGAGCCGCAAAACCTGTGATTACATAACTCATAGCACAACTAGTAATTAAATCCCTTTTCCACCCATAGGTTCAAATTTCAAACCCAAAACTTTCTGTTTGAATCAAGAGGTTTACAAACTAAATTAGCTGTCATCCAATGAACATCAAACCCTTACCCTCGCCCCCATTCTTACTCGAACTCAGGTATTCACCTGCCAGCCGAGCTACACTCAGGAAGCTAGCTGGCACCCACAAGTGATCAGTGAGGGAACTATAAAGGGGCGAGCCGAGCTGTAAAAATATTCTAAGATAACTTTGATTGAACTTTCTTTAAATTTTACCCCGAATCAAATTTGGCGGAAGCATGTGATTGATTACTAAAACATATATACACAACTAATAGAAGAAAAGTTCAGAGAATGTAAGCATAATTCATAACAGCCATTGGAAAAAAAAAAAGGTTACCTTCTCAGGATCGCCACCCTTGTCAGGATGATTCTTGATAGCAGCTTTCTTATAAGCCTTCTTCAAGTCATCTGGTGAAGCATTCTTGGACACACCCAATATCTCATAGTACCTCGTATTATCACTCTTCTTCGGCGCTCTCCCAAACATCTCTCTCTTATCAAAATTTCTTCAATCAACAAACAAAACAAACCCAGAAATTATTTTCTTGCAAAGAATGCTCTAGAGACTCTATACACATTGCAATGACCAAAAGTTGTGGGGGGTGCATTTATATGAAAAGTAGTCACAGTAAAATTGGAAAGGTGGAGATCTTTTCTACGAAGGGTCTAGAATTCCCTCTCTTATTCGGACACCCAGTTAAAATCTTACCTGGATAAATAAATAAATAAATATTCTTCTACATTTTTGGTTCGTTGGATGGTGTCTTCATGGGATTCGACGGTCCAGATTTTTGCTCTGGAGTCTTCTACTCTTCGTTCTACCCCCTCTTTTGATTTGCTTAAATTGTTTCCAAGAGGAAAAGGAAATAGAATTCGTTAGATGTAAATGTAATGACTCTATTCCAGGCAACGGAAACTTTTTAGCCGTTCGCTAATGGGTTAGTATTTCATTAGTAGCCCATGTCCCTAAATTTATATAATTTTATAGTGGGGTTTAGTTATCTCCTTCATAATATAATATAGAGGTGGATTTTTTCCAAATATTTGTGGAATATATTTTTAAATTTGGTTTGATAGACATTTAAGAATGAGTTATAAATACATGTATTTCAACTCCCATTAAACATTAGGTTGTAATATATTTAAAAAAATAATTTCTTAGTGAAAATACAAGAATACCCTTTAAAAAATAGGGTCATTACAGTAACGACTCTTAATTTATTTTTTTAATATTTGGATTTGACTTGCAAAAGTAAGTCAACTGAATATTTGATAATCTGCTAAAAGGAAAATTTTATTAGAAAATCTAGAGGGGATTCAATTAGACCTGGCCACGGTTAGACCCGGCCACGGTTCCGGAACCGAACTGGAATGGGACCGGTTCGGTTGGGGTTCCACCCCAACTCTAACCGGTCCGAACCGGTTGGAACCGTCGGGTTCCTTTTGGAACCGTAGGGTTCCAACAGGAACCCTACGGCCCCCAAGGGCCCCAACGGCTACTAGCCGTTGGGGGCCTAATTCCCCCAACGGCTAGTGCCGTTGGGGGATGCAGCATGCAGGGAGCCGTTTGGCTCCCTGCCAAACAGCTCCCTGCCAAAAAAAATAATAATTAAAAAAAAAATTATTATATAAAATAAAAATTACTAATGTACCCCTAATAACGGTTATATTTATGGTATTTTTGGTATCAACAAAATTCTAAAATTCTATAAATAGGATTCATTTTTCATAATTTCATCACACCAAATTATCAACTCTCTCATTTTCTATAAATCTCTTATTCTCAATCTTACTTCAATACAATTCTCTTATTATAATCTTATATTCTTATTCTCAATCAGATTGAGTCAATCTCAATTCATTTAGTTTTTATTTTTCTTCCTAATTTCTCAAACGAAAAATGGCAAGCTCATCTAAGAACATTATGTCAAATATGTCAACCCAAGAGAGCAGCCCTAGTGTCAGTGCACAATCACGGAGAAGAGAAGTTAAGGCTCGGTTCTCGGATATTTTCAAAATTCATTTTACTTTGGAACGCCTAGAAGATGGTTCACAACGAGCAATTTGCAACTATTGTGGGGTTATCTATAAATTTTCTGATGGATACGGCAATATGATCAAGCACATGGAAAAACATCATCCGTTGAATTTGGCATTGATACAACGCAGACTCAAATGGCCAGGTATGCATCATCTAGTAGAGGTACGAGTAGTGTTGATTTATTTAAATATTCTGATGCAAAAAATAGAGAAGAATTTGCGAAATTAACTTGTATGACACATCTTTCTTTAAGCTTTGGTGAAAAACTTCATTTTACTAATTACGTGCATAATGCTTTAAACCCTGCTGCATGTAGATTGTCTCAAAACACGACAAAACGTCATATTTTCAAATTATATAAAGATGGTAAAATTATTTTAAATGAAATATTTAAAGAGATGAAAGGTCGTATTTCTATATGTTCTGATATTTGGAGTGACCATTGGCAAACACACTCATACATGGGTGTGACTTGTCATTGGATTGATGCATCATTTACCATGCAAAAAAGACTTATTGCATTTAGAGTTTTTGATGACCCACATACTGCACAAAATATTTATAGAATGATGAAGGTAATTTTTGATGAATATGGTTTAGTAGAAAAAATTTTAACAATTGGATTTGATAATGCATCTGCAAATACTGCATCCATTAATGATTTAAAATCCTTATGTGAACCAAATTTAGGGGGTCGATTTTTTCATATTCGTTGTACATGTCATGTCCTAAACTTATGTGTGCAAGACGGTCTAAAATTATTATCTCCTTTCCTTGATCCAATTAAAATGGCACTTAACTGTATTTGGTCATATTCTCAAGTTAGGAGAGAATGGACCAAGTTTTGTAAAATAAATGGTATTAAACCGATTAAATTTTCTAGAGATGTTCCAACACGTTGGAATTCTACTTATTTTCTTTTATGTCAAGCATTTCAATACAAAGATGCATTATGTAGTTTTTTTTCTCAACATGTTCAAAATATCACACTTTATCCCTAGTCAATGGGATATTTGTGAAATTTTTTAGATATTTTAAGAGTTTTTAATGATGCTACTTTAGTTTTTAGTGGTGTTTATTATCCTACAGCACATTTATTTCTTCTTGAGAGTTTGAATATTGTTGGCACTCTCGATGAGCATGTTGACAGTGACGACCCTAATGATCTTGTTTTGCTCGAAGCCATTACTGTTATGAAGGTAAAATGGTTGCATTATTTTAGAGAAATTCATTTATTTTATCTTATTGTTGCTGTTTTTGATCCTAGATTTAAATTAGAAGGTTTGAATGGTGGTTTACAAGCTTACTATGGTTATTTAGGAATATTAGATGACATTGATATTACGAGCATAATGACGAAATTAAAAAGTGATTTAATTATTTTATTTAATGATTATATTGTAAGATATAACTTAGGAACATTAGGTCAATCTAGTAGTAGCGAACCGGTAATTCAAACAAGACTTAGTGCAGGGGATCGTTGGTTATTGCAACGAAATAAAAAATCTAGGGATACGACAACTAATAATCCTGAATTAGATAATTATTTATCTACAAATTTTGAGTTTTCTAATGAAATTTTATGCAGTAAAAATTTTAAAATCCTTGAATGGTGGAACCGGCATCAAAATATATATCCTGTTTTATCTATTATTGCTAAAGAGATCTTGGCAGCACCTATTTCCACCGTTGCGGTTGAGCAAGCCTTCAGCTTGGGAGGTAATATATTGGAAGCTAGGCGATCTTCATTACATCCAAGCACTCTAGAAGCAACAGCTTGTGTGGATGATTGGACTCGAGCTGATCTGAGACAACAAGAAGATGCCCCCGATGATTGTGAAGATTTGTTCGATAATGCTTCTGCAACAAGTGCAAGCGGAACCGGAGCCGAAGGATCAACTGATAATGATGATTGATAATTGTAAAATTATAATTTACAAAGGGGATATGTCTAAAAGACTAAAACTTGTAATGGAACTACGTGAGCTTTGATTCCTCTCACCCTTGGAGGATACGTAGGCAACTTAAATTTTTAAAAATTTAAGCTCAAACTCTTCAATGTAATAAATTTTTTTTATTTATAAATTTAATCTCATTTTTTTATTTTAATTAATTAAAAATAAATAAATAAACGGAACTGAACCGAACCGGAACCGAACGGTTCGGTTCCGGTTCGGTTTTAGGTTCCGGTTCCACACTTGTTGAACCGGAAACCGGCCGGTTCGGTTCGGTTCCGAACCGGAACCGAACCGCCGGCCGGGTCTAGCCACGGTTCCAATTCTGAACCCTAACCAAATCAGTTGGAACCGGATGGTTTCGGTTTCGGTTTCGGTTCTGGAACCGGAACCGAATTTTTCCAGTTCGGTTAGAGTTCTTACCCTAACTGAGCCGATGGAAACTGTTGGAACCCTTTGGTTCCAGCGGTTCCTTCGGCTCCATCCCCAACGGCTAGTAGCCGTTGGTTGCTCCCTGCCCCTATATATATATTATTTGGGGAATTATTAAATTACCCCTAATAACATTAATAAAACGGCTAAATTTTGGGACATTTTAGGTATCACAAAAATATTCTAAAAATGTATAAATATAGGTCATTTTCATTATTTCAACACCTCAATTCTCAATTCTTTCAATTCTTACAATTCTCTCATTCTCAATTCTCTCATCTACAACTACAATTTATCATTCTCAATTCTCTTATTCTTTAAAATTTCTTAAACAACAAATGACAAGCTCATCTGAGAACACAATGTCAAATGTGTCAACCCAAAAGAACGGCCTTAGTATCGGGACACGGAGAAGAGAAGTTAGGTCTCGTTTCTCGGATGTTTTCAAAATTCATTTTCATTTAATCGATACTGAAAATGAAGGTTCAAAAGCAGTATGCAACCATTGTGAGGTTTCTTACAAACTTACTGGTGGATACGGCAATATGAACAAGCATTTGGAAAGACATCATGTCGTTGAGCTTGGACTTGATACAATGCAAACTCAATTGGGCAGGTACGCATCATCTAGTAGAGGTACGAGTTCTTTAGATTTATTTAAATATTCTGATGCTAAAAATAGAGAATAATTTGCTAAATTAACTTGTATGGCACATCTTTCTTTAAGTTTTGGTGAAAAACTTACTTTTACTAATTACGTTCAAAATGTTTTAAATCCCGCTGCTTGTAGAATGACTCGAAATACAATAAAACGTCAAATTTTTAAATTATACAAAGATGATAAAATTATTTTAAATGAAACATTTAGAGATATTAAAAGTCGTCTTTCTATTTGTTCTGATATTTGGAGTAACCATTGGCGAACACACTCATACATGAGTGTGACTTGTTATTGAATTAATGCATCATTAAACATGCAAAAACGACTTATTGTATTTAGAGTTTTTGATGAACAACATACTGCACAAAATTTTTATAGAATGATGAAGTTAATTTTTGATGAATTTGTTTTATTAGATAAAATTTTAACAATTGGTTGTGATTGATGCAGTAAATAGAAATTTTGTGCAAATAAACCAAATTTAGGGGGTCGATTTTTTCATGTTTGTTGCACATGTCATATCCTTAATTTATGTGTTCAAGATGGTCTGGAAAAATTATCACCTTTCATTGATCCTATTAAGAAAGCATTTAATTGTATTTGGCCATATTCTCAAGTTATGAGAGAATGGGCCAAATTTTGTAAATTAAATGGTATTAAACCAATAAAATTTCCCGAGATGTTTCAGCACGTTGGAATTCAACTTATTTTCTTTTATGCCAAGCTTTGCAATACAAAGATGCATTATGTAGTTTTTTTCTCAACATGTTCAACATATCACACTTTTTCCTACTCAATGGGATATTGTGATAAAATTTTAGAAATTTAAAATTTTTTAATGATGTTACTGTAGACGCTGATTTTCACCCGACGTCTACAATCAAGATTTCGTAGATGGGCACTGGCGATCCTGCAAAATAAAGAGGGTAGGATGAGCGAGGAGGGTCTACCCACCAGTGTGGTGGATGCTGTAGGCACTCCGACGCCCAAGTCAGTGATGATAATGAGGTGCAAAAAGTCGTAGGAAGATGAACTAGGTCAGGTGTTACCTTGACCCCCTGACCGGCGTAAACACACACGTATAACGCAAGCGCACGTATCGTTCAAGTAGTATAAAAATATCGATCCCACGACGACTTAATATCTAATCTATTAATTTTATGAGGTCAAATGATTACTAATATCTAACAAGTTGATTGATTGATTTGAAATGGTGACGATTCTAAATTTAAAAACAAGTAAATAAAATTGTCGAAAATAGGTTTTAAGAAAATTCAATATTAAAAACTATCTAGGGTTGTGATTTCTTCCAATATCATTTTAAAGATGAAGTGGTTATCTTAAAGTTGGGTAACATATTGATTTATTAACATGTAACACTAAATTATGTGTAAGCCTCTGTCGATGGTCAGACACAAATACCCAGTTTAACCCAATTGAACCATATGTCTATGTCAACCAAATTATCTGGATTCATTAAGTTTAAGTTCCAATTATGGCTACCCCCGCCCGACAGGTATATTCTTATCCTGTAAGGAAATCTATTAAAGGGTTATCTATCCTCAAGGAAGATCGTGGGCTATTGAGTCTAAGGCTGAAAACTAAAATCCCTATGTCTAGTTCATTTTAGATTTACCAGATCAATTTTATTAATGGCCAGTTAATGAAAAAGTATTAAGTTTAAGACTCAATAAATAAATCTTTATATTACCCAAGCTATAATCTAACCCTTATAAAACGGTGATATTGGATTTCATCACAACCTCAGATAACTAATTTAGTTACAACACATAACTAGGGCTAGTAAAAAACTTGAAAATAAAAGACATAAAGTAAAAATACGGTAAAGTAAATACTGAAAAGTAAATTACAATAAAATAAAATGCTAAGGTAAAAGGAATTACTTTTACTACTACTAATTTAGATATTTCCCATAAAATAATATATAAACTTGTGATTCTTTTTCCAACCAGCCATATAGGCGGTAACCTGATTAAGTCAAATTAAGTCCAACCAGCCATAAAGGCGGAACCAAAATTAAATTACCAACCGACCAATCTGGCGGTATCCTTTATTAGTCAGGTTTAAATCAGATTAAAATGAATTACCAACCGACCAATCTGGCGGTATCATTTTTAAGTCAATATTTTAAATAGTGAATATATTATTTTTAAGGGAGATTAATCTAAATAATAACAGTAAAAGAATTACCTTTCACCCTAGCTGGGGGAGTTACCTCCTCATGGTAAATAATAAAAACTGTAAAAAGTAAAAAGTAAAAATTAAATTACTATATTAACAAAACGTAATTAAAATTAATTACAAAACTAAAAAACTAAAAAAGTAAAAATTAAAAGAAAGTAGAGAGAGAAACTCTCTCTTTAGATAGAATATAAGAGAGAGAGTGGTGCCTTCAATTCTGAAATCTCGAGCTCAATTTATAGGCGCGGATAAGCTTCCAGCGTCGCGACGCCAAGGCCTCTGGCGTCGCTACGCCAACTTTTGTCGACGTGGCACGCTCTGGTTCGCCGGTTTGAAGATTCTGGATAAGCTGATAAGGTGACACATGGCGAGGTGGTTGAGCTTCAATTATTGTGACACATGGCGGCTTCTGATTGGTCGCTGAGATTCTTATCCGCCACGTGTCAGATAAGGATTAGATACTCAATTATTGATGCTGACGTGGCGATGACGAGGCGGTGACGTGGCGACGACGTGGCGACACGTGGGAAAGAGACTGTCGGTACCGTAGAATTGCGACACGTGTCACTTCCTGATTGGCTGATGATGATGTGGCACGACACGTGGCAATTTTGACTTGTTGACTTGCTGATGTGGCTGATGACATGCAGACACGTAGGATGACACGTGGCACACGTGGCAATGATAACTGTCGGCACCGTAGGATGCTGACACGTGGCACAGCGCATGTTAGCAGATCGGTTGTGATGGTGACACGTGGCACGGCGCATTTTAGCAAAGTCAAACTTTTCTCAAATTCTGATTTGTGGACCCGGCGCACGTTAGCACTGTTTGGCGCATTTTAGACGTCGCGACGCTGAAGGCTTGGCGTCGCGACGCGGACAATTTACAAAAATGCCTTTTTTGTCCAATTTTCACTGTTTTGACCCAAATCACCTCCAGAATGTCCTGAAACTTTATTTATCTACAAAATAACACAAAACATATCAAAACTCAAGAAACTATCCAAAATATTAGGTCAAATGAGTGGGAATAAGTGATATAAATATCACTCATCACCCATGTAGACTGTCGTGAGGGCGGTAGGTAGGAGGTGTCGAGAGCTATGAGAGGATATTACTGAGTTGGGAGTGGTAGTACTCGAATTTGAATGTCCTTCCCTAGAGCCTCGTTTCCCTCTTATACCTCCCCCAGTAACGTGTGCCTTTATTTCCCCTTTATTGCTTGTCTGTTGGGATGATTTCGCGAGGAGTTTAATGTCACTTTCTGCCCATTGTAGGCTGGATCGAACGAGTCATTAAATGATGTTTATGAGCTTGGGCGTTACGTGGGTTGGTCATTTGTGTGGCCATTCGGTTACGGGTGTCGGTGCTTACTGGGCCTGGGCCCGCATTGTGTCTTTGGGGTTTGGTTTGGAGGCTTATGGGGTGCGTTCAGTATTGGGCCCAAAGCAAAATGATGAAATTACCTCTGGACCAAATTTGGTCCATACAGTTTGTCCCTTACTCTCTAAGTCAATAAGTCATTGGTTTGGAGAGTACTTGACGCGCGTGTCGCCTGGGACGAGGCCATAGTATGTAGGTGTACTCGAGCGTTGATGCTGCCTATTGATTGAACCAAACGAATGTCAAGTTATGAACTTGATTCTACAAGACTTATTGGGGAAGTACCCATTCAACTGAACCAGATGATGGTCGGGATAAAAATCATATGACATGTGTATCAATTCCATGTCTACAATTTGATTCAACATGAGTCTATGGGGGATCTCCCCGGTCGACTGATCTAGATGAAGATTCAGGATATAATTCATACGACATGTGTAAACCACGTCTACAACTTGACTCGATATAAGTCTATGGGGGATGTCCCCGGTCGACTGGACTTGATGAGGCCAGGAAGACGTAAGTCATAAGACATGTGTAATCCATGTCTAAAAACTTGACTCGACATGAGTCTATGGGGGTGTCCCCGGTCGACTGGACTTGATGAGGCCACGAAGATATAAGTCATACGACATGTGTAAACCATGTCTAAAAACTTGACATGACATGAGTCCATGGGGGTGTCTCCGGTCAACTGGACTTGATGAGGCCAGGAAGATATAAGTCATACGACATGTGTAAACCATGTCTAAAAACTTGACTTGACATGAGTCCATGGGGGGTGTCCCCGGTAGACTGGACTGGCCGAGACCAGGAAGATATAACTCATACGACATGTGTAAATCATGTCTACAACTTGACTTGACATGAGTCCATGGGGGGTGTCCCCGGTCGACTGGACTGGCTGAGACCAGGAAGATATAACTCATACGACATGTGTAAATCATGTCTACAACTTGACTCGGCATGAGTCTATTGGGGATGTCCCTGGTCGAATGAACTTGATGAGGCCATGAATACATTCACCCGTTTGGTATCAAAGAGGGACCAAACCGAGCCCACATGTCGACTGGACCAAAGGAAGGTCAATGAACTAACATTTGACTCTATTATGAGCCAGTTGGGAGGTGACCAAACGAAAATCATGCCCTCATGTATCCAACTTGTTTTGAACAAGAACCAAGTTGAGTCTACGGTCGATTGAAGACCCGATGAAGGTCTAGGACAGTCTTCATTCCATTATCCCCGATGATGGTAAAAGTGAGTTGATGTGTTGGAGATCAAGATCATCCTCATACCATGGGTCAAATGACCAATGGAATCATACGTGTCATATGAAGACTTATTCCATAACAGTAGAATGAGGCCCGTACGAAAAGATATTATATGTGTTATGAAAATTATTTGGAACAAAAGAAATGACCTCTTTCGATAATCATAATATATGTGATGTCGAACGTGATCTTTATATAAGTTTCGAGTCTCAAACGTGTAGCGTCGATTGGGGTCCTTAAGAAATGCCAAGCCATAGACTGACGTCAACTGAGACATCCTCCACAAGTCCCACACCACAACTTAATGTCGACCGGGACATCCATAACGAGTCTCAAGCTTCATATTGATGTCGAGTGGGACATCTATGACTAGTGCCAAACAACATACTTATGGTGGGGCATCCGTAACAAGTCTAATGCCTTACTAATATAGATTGAGACATTCAAACAAGGTGCCATGCCATACTTGATAATTTCGGCTGGGATGTCCACGCTGAGTCTTTTGGTTTCTATTAAGGTCCCAAGATCATAAACAAGCATGAAATAGTGTGAATACAAATCAACGAAGTTGCAGAATACTCACATCGATCGGTTGAGCGACGCAGAGGACAACAAAATCAACTTTCTGCCCTTATGAGTCACGGCAGTCCACTGGTTGTGCAGTCCACTGTTTTCAATTTTGAGTTTTAAAGAATCCAAGCTCCAAGCTTCGTCGAATGATTCCCGGCTCATGGGTGGACTTCCCTATCACCTTCGCATGTCTCTCGGAGTGCTAGCTCTTGTGATTTTTGCCACAAAAATCACACACTTGCTTCCCTCATTTCTTCAAACTCTCGGCAGATCACTGCCTTACCAAAAGAAGAAAATGAGCCCTTGTGGGCGTGAGATGAGGAAGATAATGGAGAGAGAGAAGAGTTAAAAAGTGTTGAATGAATTTTGGTAATTGATTTCTAAAATCATATACCAAATATTTTGCTTTAAAAAATCAAACAATTAAAGCTTTCAACCACCACAACAACTCACATCACTCAATCAAGTGACAACTTGTCACATCACTCAAAGTGACATTTGATTTTACGCTTGATGTGACTAATGATTTGACGCTTGATTTGACTTGTGTGCCGCACTCGAATTTGAAATGCGAATGGGCTCGTAAATAATCCCGGGCTCGGGTTCGCTAATTCCAAATTAACGAATTTTTCGTTGCGTTGTAATTAAATGATTACGCCTAGCGAAATTACTATTCACGTCGCTAACGAATTAATTCAACCCGAATTAAAATCTAATTTTAATTCAGAGTCGAAATCCAATTTCGTTTAATATATCGAATATATTAATTTATCGATTAATTCCAAATTAATCGTTATCTCTCTTTTATTGATATTTTATCTTAGATAAAATATCTCTGCATTAATCCCAGATTAATTTTCTCTCTCATCTAATTAATCCCAGATTAATTATAAGTGCGAGTCATACGTCATCGGTGAATCTTTGGGAAGCGACCCATGAGATCCCCGGATATGTTGGCAGTAAATTCGGTCGTCGGACTATCCGAACACGTAAGTACCAAGTACTACGTTTTACTGATTTACAAGACAAGGTTGGCTTCTAGCAAAGCGACTTGCCTGCCCAATTCTCCGGAAATATCCTTACAAGAATAAAGGATCTATATCAGGCGTAGTATACGTAGTATTGCGTATTTCTGTCCAGTATCGGATGATCACGTGCTAGGCCTGGGGCTGGAATTGTGTCTGCCCCATACGAAGCACATGTCGGATGTCTAGTAACTAGTCTCTATAATCGGATAAACATGACATTGTCATTTTATCCCGATTACTGTAGTACTTAGAGTACTAATACCGTATCCTACGTGACCATCATCTCCATATGACTGGAGTGACACTTCCATCTTGACATCACACCCAACACACTACGATTCTCAATATACCCAGCATAGGCGTACACAGAACCTGTTAAAGCCCTGGACGACCGCAACCAAAGTATATTGATTGTCGCAAGTATTAGCGGTGCAAGTCTCAGGTTAAGACCAAATACACCTACCCTGATTTCGGACTTCCATAGACACATAGTCATACTACCAATGGAATTCTGAAGGGGGTCTATCCAGAGCGAAGTTGTTTCCCATACCATCGGTAAAACACAACCTCCTACTACACTTGCATGAGTATCATATACCCAAATATATGAGAACTATACCATTGTGCCCTCACAACGCGCACAAGTGCAATACTAGTCTTTTACGTATTTATCGATGTCAAATCTCGATAATACTCTGACTAGGGATATTTAATGATTTATCCTTCATGGACTGATACTGTCTCATATCATTCTCCGTCCAGGAATAAATCATAGGGACCTCTCATCATTTATACATCTAGGTGATCTAATCAAAAATGATAAGAGTGTAATCTCCTTTTTCACATGGTTAATTTGTACAACAACACAATGATCTGTACAAATAGTGACGCTATGGGTCATAATTGTCCAACAGAGTCTTCATTAGAGTATAATCCATTAGGACATCCTCTTCACGTCAAGTCATCGCTTGTTCTGTCTTCTCATGTCGCCTGAGTGAGATGACAATCCAACCATGTAGTATGGAGGAGAAGTCGATCTTACATCACCTAGAGGATATGACAATTCTTTCATATGTACTTTAGAGTCGATAGTAATTCATCTGTCGTATGAGGAATATGGTGGTTCTCTTGGTGATTGAGTGGATGGTCATTTGATGGTGGATTTTCAATTGTCTTATTGTTGAATCCTCATAAGAGATTGGTTAAGATGGTAAGATCACTTAGGTGACTTATAGCCTCGTGTGTTTGGGAGTTTGAAGAAATATTCCCCAATGTTTGTAATTATTCTTAGATGGGTGATGGCTTTTCGTGTCATGAGATCTGGTGTTTGCTCGTCGTGTTACGCCACACGAGGAGGAATGTTTGATAAGATCGTAGATGGATAGATCTTTGTATGCTATGAATCGATAGGGCCCCACGGTGGGCGCCAAACTGTAGACGCTGATTTTCACCTGACGTCTACAATCGAGATTTCGTAGAGGGGCACTGGCGATCCTGTAAAACAAAGAGGGTAGGATGAGCGATGAGGGTCTACCCACCGGTGTGGTGGATGCCGTAGGCACTCCTACGCCCAAGTCAGTGATGATAATGAGGTGAAAAAGTCGTAGGTAGAGGAAGTAGGTCAGGTGTTACCTTGACCCCGTAGACTGCCGTGAGGGCGGTATGTAGGAGGTGTTGAGAGCTATGGGAGGATATTACTGAGTTGGGAGTGGTACTCGAAGTTGAATGTGTTGGGGTTTTGGGCGATGGGGCATAGCGGAAGCGCGGGTCCGGGAGAAATCGTATTTTAAAACTTTTTCAAAAACACCGAATAAATTATTCAATATCTAATATGAATAATTTATTCATATTTCACCTAAACCAATTTATTTAATATCATATATTGACATAAATAATGAGAAAACTCGCGAAACTTTTACGAAAACGGATTTTCCGTAAAATTGTTGAAAACGCGTTTTTGACCGAACCGACTATCCGAAACTTATAGAAACTGCCCAGGTCAGATCCAATAGTGTCGAGGTAGTTCATAGGCTGCCCAAACAGTGACGGAATCACTGTTTTCATAGCCGTCACCCGGTTGGCTCAAAATCCACCTGATAACGCCGTTTTTGGCCGTTTTCGCTTGTTTCAAGTCGGAAACACTTTCCGGAAAATGTTCCAACACCCAAAATGCATCCATTACATTCATAACACATCAAATACATCACATAATTTCCAGTTTTAACACACCTGATCAGAAAACCGAAAATCACCATATTCATGCTTTTTAAATCCAATTTTCAAAGATTAGTCAAATTAATCCTTCACCAATCAAAGTCCCACCATACATGAAGCAACCAAGAACAATTCAAGGGTATCAAGAGTGGATTAATAACTCTAGAATGGAATTAATTGTCCAACAACAATTTGAACAATTGGAAACAAATTACAATAATTAGTTCTCAAATCTACTTCACACGAGCCTAACTTCCAATCAACCATTCACAACCAAAAGCCCCAAAATTTCAGATTTGTAAGAACCCTAGAACCATTCTAAGTCATCAAGAAAAAAGAAATCAAATTTCTAAGCCATGGGTTTTGAAGACTTACCTTAAATCTCCTAAATCCAAGCATTTTCTTTGATTTTTCCTTTCAAAATCTTATGTGTTGATCAAACCAAGTTAAACCCATTTCATTTGATCTCTCGGCAGGAAGGAAGTGATCAAGTGAGGAAACAAATTTTCCCTTTTAAATAACGATGATTCACGAAATTGGGCATTTTGTCCTAAATAAAAAATTAAATCAATTAATTTAATGCTTACTTATTTGAACAAATCAAATTTGGACAAATGAAGCCTAATATAAGACATGCCATGTGTACCCAATTAAATATCACCATGTATCATTTAATAAATGACAAAGGGATAAGCTTTAACTTTAATTATTTAATTATTTAACCATTAAATAATTAATTTACACACACATATGTAATTTTATTTACATTAAATAACAAATACATATATTTATGGCATGTGTCAAAATCTCATTTGACGAATATTAATGTGTATCTAATCCTATTATGTATCAAATACAAATACACAATAATTATTTGGGGACAAAATCCCTTAATTCCATGTGTTGTCGTTAACGATTAAACGATCCGAATTAACTCATTTAATCCGGTGAAGTATTATGACTAATCTGTATTATTCATATCGAGTTGCCCAAGTGCTCAACGAGTACACTTCATATTGTAAGACTCTCTAAGTTGAGGTTCATCTGTCACGAAATCTAATTCGTGTCCATGACCGGTGCAAACACACGCGTATAACGCAAGCGCACGTATCGTTCAAGTAGTATAAAAATATCGATCCCACGATGACTTAATTCCTACTGTTGTTATTAATTATTGAATCTATTTATTTACAGGTATCTAATTATAGAGAGAAGGGAATTGATTGCTTTGGTTGGTTGAATGTGGAATTGCTTAATAAAAAAAAATAAACAAAAGAAAATACTAAGGAAAATAAATAAAAAGACTCAAAAGATCTAGGGTCGTGACTCCACACAATATTGTTAAAAAGATGAATTGACTCTCTTATGGATATTCCGGTTGTGGAGGCTCACGGTTTCGGTAATGGTGGAAGTTTGAGAGAAAATGGTGAGTCTCGGTTTTATGAGGTTTTGGTTTGACTGAGATGGGTCTTGGTTGGATGATTTGGTTCGCGGTGGGGATGAAGGCTCGACTGTGGTGGTTGTGAGTTGAGAAAATGGTGAGATCTGTGAGGGAAATGGGTTCTGTTTTCGGCGGCTACTGTTTTTGGCCTGCAATCGATCCAGTGTCGCAACGCTGAATTTTTGCCTGGCGTAGCGACGCTAGTTTTTTTTTTTTTTGGCAAAACCATGTCTTGCGACGGATAAATCCTCTGGGACGCGTCTCGAGAGCTGACTCCTTACTCGGCCGTCTCTTCTGGATTGACTTTGTATCTTCGTGATTTGTCAAATTTTTATTTGTAAAAATCCCGCTTGCACTGGCTTGCTTTGTCCTAAAAAATTCCGTTTTTATTTTTCCTGCAAAACTAACAACAAAATTAAAAAGTTCACACAAAATATAAGAAAAAAAACAAATTGCATGGGTTGCCTCCCTGCTAGCGCTAAATTTTTCGTCTTCAGCCAGACGTGACTGAAATTCATATGTTAAGGAGGTTTCAATGTCGTTTTGGATGTCCGATTAAAGACAATCCCGTGAGCGTTGCTTTTGAAGGGTCTCTTCCAACGGTAAAGTGGAAAAAAGAATTTTGTTCTATTCAGTGCTCGTGCCACCTTTTTGCTCTTTGTTGCTCCAGTGGTTCTTGCAAAGAAAGAAAGAAAATCAGGAGGTCTCATATGATGCTTGACTTTGAATGTGAGTTCCATTCTATCAAGCTTTTGGGCGATATCTTTGATTTGTACTCCCCAAAACAGCGATGTTTCTCCTGAATGCTCTGGATCTTTATTAAAGTCAGACATTTGCTCCTCCATTTGCTCTACTTCTTGTTCCACCTGATGATGAAAAGATGAGTCAGACATTAGGTCTTCGTCCTCTGATTCGGGTGATTGATTGGCTCGGGTAGATCTTCTTCAAACATCATTGCAAAACAATCACCAAGATCTTTGTTTTGAGGATACAGAATTTCATCCTCAATTTTTGATGCAGTTGGTACAAATATTTCAGCTTCATCCTCGTCAGAATCTGAATAATAGAAATCAAATCGAGACTTTGCCGGTTCGGGTTCCTGAACTGATACCTCTGGTTGTTGATACTTCTCAGCCTCCTCCTCTGCTAAAGTGTCATAGTGAAATGATTCTTGAGGTACGTAGTTCTGATTTTCAATCAATTGTCTCGTTTGATCTGTCAGTCTCTGAATTGATGCTGATTGTCTCTGAATACTTTCGAATTGATTCTGGCATGTTTCAAGCATTGTATCCAACTTTTCGTCTTGTTTCTTGACCCAATCTTTGAGCATGTCAATCATCTGATCTTCATCTGATGGTTCTGATTGTTGATGAAGATCGTAGGTGGATGGTGGATAAGATGGAAAATATGATGGTTCTTCGTACCTTGAATGTTTCTGATAATTCTGCCACTCTGAAAGGTAAATACATTGATCGCTCGGGTGGTTACCATCAAAAATTACACATCTCCCCATTTCGTTCTGTTGAACAAATGTAGAATTGCTTGGTTCTGGCATCCAGTGATATTGTTGGGCTGGACAACAGGCCTCAGAAAATCGGACTGTTGCTCCCAGATTTGGGTGTGTATTTTCTTGTAAGGTTTGTAATCTTTCAATTTCCCAGTAGTGTTCCATTTTTAACCACCTGAAAACAAAAGAAAGAGATAAAAATTACAGATAAAAATAAAGAAAATTCGATACAAGTAAATTGGATAGCTTCAAAATTAATAACTCAAGAAATATAAGTCCCCGGCAACGGCGCCAAAAACTTGACCGGTGCAAACACAAGCGTATAACGCAAGCGCACATATCGTTCAAGTAGTATAAAAATATCGATCACACGATGACTTAATTCTACCTACTGTTGTTATTAATTATTGAATCTATTTATTTACAGGTATCTATTATATATGGAGAAGGGAATTGATTGCTTGGTTGGTTGAATGCGGAATTGCTTAATAAAAATAAAATAAACAAAAGAAAATACTAAGGAAAATAAATAAAAAGACTCAAAAGATCTAGGGTCGTGACTCCACACAATATTGTTAAAAGATGAATTGACTCTCTTATTTATGTGTAATAAATTAATTTGCTAACCTGGAACACGATGATATGCAAAAGCCTCTTTCGATGGTCAGACGCAAATACCCAGTATAACCCAATTGAACCATATTCCTATGTCAACCACATTACCCTGGATTCATTAAGTTTAAGTTTCAATTATGGCTACCCCCGCCCGACAGGTATATGTCTATCCTGTAAGGAACTATCTATTAGGGTTATCTATCCTCAAGGAAGATCGTGGGCTATTGAATCTAAGGCTGAACCTAAAATCCCTATGTCTAGTTCATTTCAAGTTTACCATATCAATCTTATTGGTGATCAGACAACAAGAAGCATTAAGCTTAAGACTCAATAAACAAACTAAAGAATTACCCATAAAAAGAAAATCAATTATTAAGTGTGGATATTGTGTTTCATCACTTCCCTAGAATAAAATAAAATGCTGGGGTTAGAGGATCCACATTAATATTTCTTATCTAGGAATCTCACTTATTATAATATATAAATTATTTTATATTCTGCTTTCTCAGGAATTAATAATATTAAACATTTAAAACCAGCCATATAGGCGGTAATCCATTTAGTCCAATTACACCAGCCATATAGGCGGTAATTATCTGTCACATAAAGACCAGCCATATAGGCGGTAAGGTAATTTATATTTAAACCAGCCATATAGGCGGTAATAAAGTCTGACATTAATTAATCCGGTTAAATTATAATTTAAATATTATAATTAAGTGAGATTTACCTAAATAATTATATTAAAGGTTTCACCTTTTACCCCAGCGGAAATTAACTACTAAACATTAAAGAAAGGTTGAAGAAGAGAACTACTATTACTGAAAATTAAAAGACATAAATTAAAAATATTATTTATATATACAAAAATAGATGCTTCCTATAAAATCAGAGAGAATTCTCCAAGGAAAGCATGAAGAAAAATGAATGGGCGAGGCTCCTTTTATAGGCATATTTTGGTCCAGCGTCGCGACGCTATAAAGCACTGCACTAGCGTCGCGACGCTGGCAACAGTCCACGGGTTGACCACGCGTCTGTCGACCAATAATTGAGCCACGTGTCACGCTGTGGTTGGCTGACGATATGGTCGAATAGCAGGGCGACACGTGGCAGGCGCTGATAGGTGGGAATTTCGGTCCAATAGCAGCTTGACACGTGGCGGCACCTGATTCGTCAATAATTCGGTCCAATGGTGAGACGACACGTGGCACGCGCTTGGTTTGGTCCAATCAGATGTTAACACGTGGCAGCGGGCGCACGTTAGCATAACCGTTGTGATGGTGACACGTGGCACGGCTCACATTAGCATGATCGGCGCACGTTAGTAAGTTTTGACCAATCAGATTTCGACACGTGGCACAAGGCGCAAGTTAGCAAGTCCGGCGCATGCTGGGCGTCGCGACGCGCAGGGCTTCAGCGTCGCGACGCGGAAAAGATGAAAATATCCCTGTTGACGCATTTTTGTCCGTTTTTGCCCCAAATTGCCTCCAATGCTTTCCAAACTTTATTTATCTGCAAAATAACAACAAAACACATCAAAACGTTCATAAAACTCGAGAACAATACGAAATATTAGGTCAAATGAGTGGGAAAAAGTGATATATTACCACTCATCACACCCCCAAACTTAACATTTTGCTAGTCCTCGAGCAAAACATAAAATAAAATAACATGAAAATAAAATTAACTAAACCACTTTCGTAGGGATCACAGTTGCATTTAGCGTATGCAACAAGCCTTTAAACCCCTAGGTGTCCCTAGTGGACGAGTTGTAGTCTCGTGAGGGTTTACAACAGCAATGATACCCACAAACATTTTTACAAAAGTAAAAAGTTAGTTAAAACTAATGCACACAAAAGCAAAAAGACAAGAGAAAAGAGAATAAAGAAGTAAGTGACTATTCAGGTGAAACTTCTACTACAACTTACTAGTTGTTTTGTTTCATTCTAAATTACCGAATAAGTAAATTCTCCGATTATATTTACCATTCTCCATATACACAGCCAACAAAATATTAATCAACTCATTTTTCCCCACAACAGTCATAAGTGCAGTTGATAAGAGAGTAATATTTTTGTCCTAAAGTTCTATTAGATTTCACACCTTTTTGTAGCAATAGAATAAATTTTTCTGATTTTTCTGATTTTTTCTTTGATTTTTCTGAATTTTGACTTTTTATTTATATACAATACCTTCCGTCTATGTAGCGAGCTTTAGGTCGGTGGCTCCCAAACCAGTTGGCTTTAGGGCACCAGGTGTTAAAACACCCCTACAGACTTAATTACCCAGACTTCAGATATAAATATTTTTTTGTAGTATCTTCGATCCATGTAACGAGCTTTGGGCCAGTGACTCCCAAACCAGTTGGTTTTAGGGCACTAGGTGTTAAAACACCCTTACAGACTTAATAACTCAGATATCGGATTTTTTTTTCTTTTTACTCCATCACTCTTTTAAGATGCTTCCTCCAATTAAACTAGAACACTGAATATTACAAACTTTTCAATTTTAGCTCATGTCCGTATGTTTCCATGTATGTTGATAATACCTGCCAACTGAGCATATGAAGATTCATTTTAGTCAGTGTTAAGGAGAATTCACAAATTAAATAATTCAAAAATAATAAAAAAAAATAAACTTGTTCCGAAATAAATGGTTTGAGATACGTATCAGGAGTGGAAATTCCTTACTCGGCTATCTCTTACCAATTTCACCTTTTTAGTCAAATTAAAAACACAAAAAAACACAAATATTTTTGTAAATTTTGAAAATTTTTCAATTTTTTTTTGTATTTTTCGAAAAATTTTGGACTAAAAATAAAAACACATACAAACTAAAAAAAAAAAGGTACTGATCAACAATTCCCTCCCTCCCCCAAACCTAAATGAGACATTGTCCCCAATGTCTTAAATAGTGGAAGAGTTTAGAAGATAATCTCTGGTTAGCTGAAATTTTACAGGAAAAATTACCGATTAAGATTTATGGCCAAATTACGGTTCTTACCACGATCGCTATTCGGCCACTTTTTTAAAAATTTTGGCAGAATCTCCTCTGAATTTTTGATTATCCAACACAACCTAAATCTATCTCAAAGGCCACAAACACCCCAATTCAACTCTTCGCCCCCACTACTACGAATCAAAAAATCAATCAACACTTCCACAACTCAAATCACATAACCAATCATCCAAATTTTCAATCTACCAAATCAATTTTACCAAATCAAATATTTTTTTATCAATTTTACCGTCAATTCCAGATTTGGCAATGGAGGATACAGATCGGCTTGGACTTGGGTTGATTTGCTGCTTCTCGGTTTTGGTTGTGGGTTGGGTCTCGGCAGTGGGTTGGCAGTGGTGGAGAGACACGGCAGTGGCTTGGTGGATTCGGTGAGTGGTGACTGTGATGATTCTCTCTCGGTGATGTTGGTGCGGTTGGTGGGTCGTAGTTGGCTTGGCAGTGGCGGGTTCGTGGCTAGTGATGTCTCGGCTGGTGGATCTCTCGGTGATGGTGGCTTGACACGCTCGGTCAAGATGGAGATTTCGGTGATGGTGATTGATTTCGAAGAAGAAGATGATGATGAGTTTGGTAGATCTCGGTCTCTGGTGGCTCGGTAAAGGCTTGGTGTTTGACTTGGCGAAGGTTGCGGTTGCGGATCTCGGTCAAAGGCTCGGTGGCTGGTGGGTTTCGGCTCCGTTTGTGGGTTCTCGTTGGTGATTGTCTCCGCTGTGACTCAGTTGTGACTCGGTGAAGGAAAGGCCCGGTCACAGTGATGAAGGTAGTGGCTCGCGGTTGTTTCGGTCTCGACGGTGGTGGTTAAGACTCGGCAAGACACTGGTAGTTCGGCTCGGCAATGGACCGGTTTGTCTCGATTCAGGTAGCTCACGGTCGGTCTGGGTTTGCCTCGGCTTGCTCTCGGTTTGAGCGAAGGTTGGTGGCTGTGGTCGATGTCGAAGGTGGATATTCCGGTTGTGGAGGCTCACGGTTTCGGTAATGGTGGAAGTTTGAGAGAAAATGGTGAGTCTCGGTTTTATGAGGTTTTGGTTTGACTGAGATGGGTCTTGGTTGGATGATTTGGTTCGCGGTGGGGATGAAGGCTCGACTGTGGTGGTTGTGAGTTGAGAAAATGGTGAGATCTGTGAGGGAAATGGGTTCTGTTTTCGGCGGCTGCTGTTTTTGGCCTGCAATCGATCCAGTGTCGCAACGCTGAATTTTTGCCTGGCGTAGCGACGCTAGTTTTTTTTTTTTTTGGCAAAACCATGTCTTGCGACGGATAAATCCTCTGGGACGCGTCTCGAGAGCTGACTCCTTACTCGGCCGTCTCTTCTGGATTGACTTTGTATCTTCGTGATTTTGTCAAATTTTTATTTTGTAAAAATCCCGCTTGCACTGGCTTGCTTTGTCCTAAAAAATTCCGTTTTTATTTTTCCTGCAAAACTAACACACAAAATTAAAAAGTTCACACAAAATATGAAAGAAAAAAAACAAATTGCATGGGTTGCCTCCCTGCTAGCGCTAAATTTTTCGTCTTCAGCCAGACGTGACTGAAATTCATATGTTAAGGAGGTTTCAATGTCGTTTTGGATGTCCGATTAAAGACAATCCCGTGAGCGTTGCTTTTGAAGGGTCTCTTCCAACGGTAAAGTGGCAAAAAGAATTTTGTTCTATTCAGTGCTCGTGCCACCTTTTTGCTCTTTGTTGCTCCAGTGGTTCTTGCAAAGAAAGAAAGAAAATCAGGAGGTCTCATATGATGCTTGACTTTGAATGTGAGTTCCATTCTATCAAGCTTTTGGGCGATATCTTTGATTTGTACTCCCCAAAACAGCGATGTTTCTCCTGAATGCTCTGGATCTTTATTAAAGTCAGACATTTGCTCCTCCATTTGCTCTACTTCTTGTTCCACCTGATGATGAAAAGATGAGTCAGACATTAGGTCTTCGTCCTCTGATTCGGGTGATTGATTGGCTCGGGTAGATCTTCTTCAAACATCATTGCAAAACAATCACCAAGATCTTTGTTTTGAGGATACAGAATTTCATCCTCAATTTTTGATGCAGTTGGTACAAATATTTCAGCTTCATCCTCGTCAGAATCTGAATAAGAGAAATCAAATCGAGACTTTGCCGGTTCGGGTTCCTGAACTGATACCTCTGGTTGTTGATACTTCTCAGCCTCCTCCTCTGCTAAAGTGTCATAGTGAAATGATTCTTGAGGTACGTAGTTCTGATTTTCAATCAATTGTCTCGTTTGATCTGTCAGTCTCTGAATTGATGCTGATTGTCTCTGAATACTTTCGAATTGATTCTGGCATGTTTCAAGCATTGTATCCAACTTTTCGTCTTGTTTCTTGACCCAATCTTTGAGCATGTCAATCATCTGATCTTCATCTGATGGTTCTGATTGTTGATGAAGATCGTAGGTGGATGGTGGATAAGATGGAAAATATGATGGTTCTTCGTACCTTGAATGTTTCTGATAATTCTGCCACTCTGAAAGGTAAATACATTGATCGCTCGGGTGGTTACCATCAAAAATTACACATCTCCCCATTTCGTTCTGTTGAACAAATGTAGAATTGCTTGGTTCTGGCATCCAGTGATATTTGTTGGGCTGGACAACAGGCCTCAGAAAATCGGACTGTTGCTCCCAGATTTGGGGTGTATTTTCTTGTAAGGTTTGTAATCTTTCAATTTCCCAGTACTGTTCCATTTTTAACCACCTGAAAACAAAAGAAAGAGATAAAAATTACAGATAAAAATAAAGAAAATTCGATACAAGTAAATTGGATAGCTTCAAAATTAATAACTCAAGAAATATAAGTCCCCGGCAACGGCGCCAAAAACTTGACCGGTGCAAACACAAGCGTATAACGCAAGCGCACATATCGTTCAAGTAGTATAAAAATATCAATCCCACGATGACTTAATTCCTACTGTTGTTATTAATTATTGAATCTATTTATTTACAGGTATCTAATTATATGGAGAAGGGAATTGATTGCTTTGGTTGGTTGAATGCGGAATTGCTTAATAAAAATAAAATAAACAAAAGAAAATACTAAGGAAAATAAATAAAAAGACTCAAAAGATCTAGGGTCGTGACTCCACACAATATTGTTAAAAAGATGAATTGACTCTCTTATTTATGTGTAATAAATTAATTTGCTAACCTGGAACACGATGATATGCAAAAGCCTCTTTCGATGGTCAGACGCAAATACCCAGTATAACCCAATTGAACCATATTCCTATGTCAACCACATTACCCTGGATTCATTAAGTTTAAGTTTCAATTATGGCTACCCCCGCCCGACAGGTATATGTCTATCCTGTAAGGAAATCTATTAAAGGGTTATCTATCCTCAAGGAAGATCGTGGGTTATTGAATCTAAGGCTGAAACCTAAAATCCCTATGTCTAGTTCATTTCAAGTTTACCATATCAATCTTATTGGTGATCAGACAACAAGAAGCATTAAGCTTAAGACTCAATAAACAAACTAAAGAATTACCCATAAAAGAAAATCAATTATTAAGTGTGGATATTGTGTTTCATCACTTCCCTAGAATAAAATAAAATGCTGGGGTTAGAGGATCCACAATTAATATTTCTTATCTAGGAATCTCACTTATTATAATATATAAATTATTTTATATTCTGCTTTCTCAGGAATTAATAATATTAAACATTTAAAACCAGTCATATAGGCGGTAATCCATTTAGTCCAATTACACCATCCATATAGGCGGTAATTATCTGTCACATAAAGACCAGCCATATAGGCGGTAAGGTAATTTATATTTAAACCAGCCATATAGGCGGTAATAAAGTCTGATATTAATTAATCCGGTTAAATTATAATTTAAATATTATAATTAAGTGAGACTTACCTAAATAATTATATTAAAGGTTTCACCTTTTACCCCAGCGGAAAATTAACTATTAAACATTAAAGAAAGGTAGAAGAGAACTACTATTACTGAAAATTAAAAGACATAAATTAAAAATATTATTTATATATACAAAAATAGATGCTTCCTATAAAATCAGAGAGAATTCTCCAAGGAAAGAATGAAGAAAAATGAATGGGCGAGGCTCCTTTTATAGGCATATTTTGGTCCAGCGTCGCGACGCTATAAATGCACTAGCGTCGCGACGCTGGCAACAGTCCACGGGTTGACCACGCGTCTGTCGACAGCAATAATTGAGCCACGTGTCACGCTGTGGTTGGCTGACGATATGGTCGAATAGCAGGGCGACACGTGGCAGGCGCTGATAGGTGGGAATTTCGATCCAATAGCAGCTTGACACGTGGCGGCACCTGATTTGTCAATAATTCGGTCCAATGGTGAGACGACACGTGGCACGCGCTTGGTTTGGTCCAATCAGATGTTAACACGTGGCGGCGGGCGCACGTTAGCATAACCGTTGTGATGGTGACACGTGGCACGGCTCACGTTAGCATGATCGTCGCACGTTAGTAAGTTTTGACCAATCAGATTTCGACACGTGGCACAAGGCGCAAGTTAGCAAGTCCGGCGCATGCTGGGCGTCGCGACGCGCAGGGCTTCAGCGTCGCGACGAGGAAAAGACGAAAATATCCATGTTGACGCATTTTTGTCCGTTTTTGCCCCGAATTGCCTCCAATGCTTTCCAAACTTTATTTATCTGCAAAATAACAACAAAACACATCAAAACGTTCATAAAACTCGAGAAACAATACGAAATATTATGTCAAATGAGTGGGAAAAAGTGATATATTTACCACTCATCAGTCCATAATCCACCCACTCATGGATTATGACGACCAGAGATAATCTCGCTAAACTATACAAGTTGAGGTCATAGCATATGTATAATCCCTCCGTCACAGGCCATCCGTATTACACCTGGGATATAGATCAGAACGTCAAATCCGTTCGGTATAATACAGTCGACTTTTCCTTTACGATCTTAAAATAACACTCGGAACTGGATTCCGACGTTATACCACGGCCATGGATTTACTATATCGTAAACACGTGCTGGATACCTATGCCCTGTACACATGACTGACGGATCCTGTCTTGATACGCACTGGATATCATGAGCATCAGTCCACACCCAACGAATAGGCGGAGGTCTGATCATGAATAGATCGTTGACGTGACTGCCATCAAAGTATGGAGGATAGCTCATATATCCACAGTGGTATCTCAAGTCGAAGGACCACTATACTCGCTCAACTCGAGAAGGTTCCTATTGACGTTGGTGTACCATCTATTAGGAAACCTTCAGTGAGTCTTTCAGTATCTTATCAAATAAACACCTACATGTCTATACGAGTCTCCCAAGACTCATGGTTCACTGGGATAAACCATCGGACCAAGTCACGATATACGACATGTACTGGTCTCAGCGGATTTTACAAACCAACCCGTGTTAGTAAATCTTGACCATGAACTTTATTTAAGGATATACAACTAATAGTGCGCTTTCCAATGTCAATTACAAACTGCGTTGTAATTGCGCACTATACTGTAAATCCTAGGGTCTTTGTCTAGTATACACTTATCACTAAACCAGATTCAGTTTCAATCTAATCGTAATCAGATATCTAATCGTAATTAGATCGAATAAGCGTATAAAAGACAAGGGTGATACCGTTAAAATTAGTAATATTATGGAAAATGAAACTGTCTGTATTTATGAATCAGACATAAATACGATCCGGATTGGCACTCGGAGCACCAACCCTAACAATTTATCCCACTTGCTCTAGTGTCAATCCATGGTTTTCTATACTCATCTCAATATGTATCGCATACTCATGGTCCTCAAAAGCTCACCAGCACTCAAGAGGTAGGCAAGAACAAGTAAGCCTGCTTTAACAAATCAAGTCTGTCAAACAAACCCAACCATTTTCCTAAGCCAGCATCATTCATATTTTGTAGAATCCAAATTCCACATCTATATGACTCAGATGCTATATCAGTATTGTGCTATAGCTACTGAGTTGTCTATGTATTTAGAAATCAAATCCAAATACTTTAAGACGACCACAAACACAAAACTAATATCAACACTTCTAATCATTGAGGTCACTTTACAACTTCATAAGTCAATACTTCAAAAGTTGCAACTGATTCTACTAGTTCAGTAGAATCAACGGTGACTCTCCCGCTGCATCTTTTCTGACTTTATATGACATAGACCATCTAATGTCATAATTAGAATCAAAACTATTATGACCTTATGGTTGCTGACTAAATTCTCCATATATGAGAAACCCGTTCTTAATATCTCAAAGATCGCAAATAACATGTTTCAAGATCCATCATATGGTCTGTAGCAAATCAAAATAACTCGTAACAATTACGATTAAATTGATATCTATAATCGCACGTAATATAGTATTCATTATGCCATCATTCTAATGATACATAAGATTGACTAGACATTCTAATCAATCTCATTTTCGACAAAAGGAATCATCCTTTATGAAAGGTGAAAACTATATATATATATATATATAAAAGACACGTTAACTGTAAAATAGCTACACTAACTGTCATACAGATAGTCTTACTGTGTCCTTTATTAGATCATATCTAATGAGCGACTAATGGGAGTATCTTACAAGTCTCTTAGTTTTATATCATATACAAAACTTTATATCAAATATAACAGAGACTGATCCCACTGCTTACACGGAGAAAAGAAGACTTAGGATATATAATACTAGAAAGAAATTTGTACTCTCCCACTGACCCTACTGACAAATACGTATTCTCTATACTTCGATAAAACCAGAAAATCTGACTGATATCAAAAACAGAGAACACAGAATTCCAGAAAGCTTATCTGAGTCTACAATAGGCTCTGTAAGTTAGAATATCAAATGGTGATATTGGCAGAATACAAACTCTAGGGCCATTCTAGAATGAACTCTTCAAACTAAGAAATCACGACGGATCTCTCATTCAAAGAAAACACTCAAGAATGCCACTTTGCATTCTTTAGTCAAAATACATAGTTTAATATCGGAATTAACCAACAGATCCTTAATCGTTCAATCAGTGCGACAAAAGACAAGCTTCCTCAGAATCTACAATAGACTATTGAGTATAACCTTTCTCACTGTCATACCATAAAGGTCAAACCTTTATCAAGCTCATTGTGTTTTCGCTGCACAAATAATTTGCCCACTTTATGAACTATTCATATCGAAAGCCTAATCAAGTTCAAAACTTAATCGTAGTAAGCAATGAACAATCTTAAATCCATGGTTCAATGCTTATTTCCAGAATCGATATCAAATATCGCTCCCACTATAAGTTATAGGATAATTTTCTTCAATAAGAAAACAACAGAATCATTAAGTATCTTATACTTTGTAAATGATTCTGACATCCTATTAAACTTATACGGAAGATGTCTAAGGGTTTTTTCATCTTATTAATTATGTAGTTCCATTACGGTTTATCCTTCTCACATTTGACTTCAATAAGTCAATTCTTTTCTGCAATCATCAACATCCAATGTTAATCACAAAGTAATAAAACAATTTTATTGGTCGGGATTGTAGAAAAGATATTCTATCAAACAGAATACAATATTTATTAAATAGAATAAATGATAAACCTTTCACTCGTACCTCCGAGGCATAAGTACTTTCAATTATATAACTATTATATAAAAGAAAGATTCAAATCTCAAACTTTTCAAGATTCGAATTTTCTACTATACATATCATATATGTATCTGTAGAAACGAATGGAACCTAAATTAAAGAGATAAATTAGTGTTTCTGGAGCATAACCCCAAGAGTATCGAAAACTAATTCGGTAAACTCAATATCAACGAATCAAATCATATAAGATTCGAGAACTCCCACTTACCAATCCATCACAATGGAATCGCGGAAGTTTAATATCAATCAAGAATCAAATTCATTAAATAACTTCAGAACTAATTGCCTTAAATTCATGTGTTTGATCAAATCAAACATCTTCGAATAATTCAGAGACACGCAATGAATTTCTAAAGATACAGTTTTCAATACTACAGATAGAATATCTTTGAACTATTCAGAATATTCTATCTGAGTTTCATTAGAAACATATTGACAATTCTTGAACAATTCAAGACGTTCAACATGTTCTCTATTAGAAACACGTAACTAAGTCATGACAATTCATCAACTGAGTTACGAAGTAAAGAAAACTATCCGTGGCAATTTCTAATTCATTAAACTACATACTTCCAAAGTATAAGTTTAATAAATTTGTGGTCCAATGACGATCATCGGTTAAATGAGATTTAATCATTTCCTGAATACAATATTCATTAAACGGATAAGGATATGTGGTGTGATCTAATATCAGACCATCATTTACCATACGGAACAAGCATCTAATGCTTTTACGATAAAATCTCATAAAGCACATTTATAAGTTATTTATTCTATCGAATATTTTCTTAATGCTTATCTTTCATTAATGACACTACTAGTCGCTTTAAAATATGTAACAACTGTTTATATAGAACAAGTAACTATCCAATAGTCACAAGTTCTGATATTAAATATCAAAACAGTCATTAAATATTATTTTAATTAACTAGACGGGAGATCCGGTATCCAATACCTACAATTGTCGTATTGTGAGAATCAATATTCTCTATACACAACTATACGCATTTCATTTCTTAAGCTTATAATTTGCGTTCAATTATTCACAACAATTGCAAATAATCGATTAGCAAATTGTGTCAGACACGTGACTTCTAAAAGTCACTAAAAGCGAAGAAACGTCATTAAAAGATAAACATATACTAAAGGGATTTTCTTAATACCAGTCAAGAATTTCGAGACATGAATTATTCAAGTCAATTCTTACTGCATAAGAAACAATTCTAACTAGAATAATATCCTTAAACACATATATCTATTTAGATTACCTAATCGTGACTTAGAAACTAAGTCACAAACCATCTTGATTTTCGAAGAAAATCGGAACAACAGTTCTCGAATGTTTTAACTAATCTAACAATATCTAAGTCTATTGTCTTTCTAGAACCTATTCTTGAATAACGTAACCATAAGTAAAGTCAGAAAATATATTCTAATAAAAGACATGCAGTGGATTAGAAGCATAAATCTATAAACTGTTGGGGTTGGTGCTCAGAGCGCCAATTCCCGGTTGTATTTCTGTTGAATACTTCTGTAAAACATTATTATTATGAATAATATATGCAGTTTCTATAATATAATCTATCTTTCTATATGGTAAAGACGTAATGACCCTAGAATGATTAGTCATGATACAGTTGCAAAAGCGTCGCAACGGACATTGAGAAGTATCATGACGTTGTCATTCTCAGACAGTTCCTGGTCAAGGTTTACACTACTTGGTCAGTATAGTAAACCTGTTGAGACCGGTACATGTCGTATACTGGAATATATGATTCCAATGGTTTCTCAATGAACTATAAGTCTTGGAGACTAGTATAGACGTGTAGGTGTTTATAGCGGATAAACACTGAACGACTCACCGAAGATTCTTAATGGATGGTACACCAGCGTCAATAAGAATCTTCTTGGGTTGAGTAGCACTTGTGATTCTTAGACTTGAGATGCCATTGTGGGCACATGAGACATCTTCTACACTTAGACGGCAGTCAAGTCACCGATCTATTTAGATCAGACCTCCGCATGTTCGTTGGGTGTAGATAGATCCTCAGTGTGTCCTATGTGTATCAAGATAGGATCCGTCAGTTCTGTGTACCAGAGCATAGGTAGTCAATATGATTAGCAATCAGATAAAACCATGGGCCTGTGGTAAAGTTTAGAAGCAAGTTCTAAACATACTTTTAGAGATTGCTAATAGAATAGTCAACTGGATAATCCCGATAGAGATTTGACGTTTACATCTATATCTCTGGGATTTATCCGGATACCTGTGACGGAGGAATTAAACATTTTCCATGACCTCAACCTGTATGATTCAGCGAGATTATTCGTGATCGTCATAATCTACGGGTGGATAGATTATGGACACGAAATTTGATTTCGTGACGGATATACATGAATCTAGAGAGTCTCAATAATGAAATATACTCGTAGAGCACTAGAGCAACATTAATAAATAATATTGATTATTTATAAAGTCGTTTAAAGGTTAAACGCAAGATACGTGCTAAAAGGACTAGATAGTCATTTGCCTAATTATTGTGTATTTACATTTAATACTTGATTAATTTAAATACACATTAATTAATAGTCAAAATGAGTTATTTGACTTATATCCTAAATGAATATATGTTTTTAATATTTAATGTAAATATTATACATATATTTAATATATTTGTATTTGATTAATTAATTGATTATTTAATTGTTAAATGATTAAATTAATTAAAATATAAATATCTTACATTAGGATATTTAAAGTAAATGATGTTAGTTGCTTTTGTTGACTTAAATAAATATCTAATAAAGTTGTATTAAGATATTTATGCAAGTTGATTACATTAGCTTGAAATGAAAATGAAATTACAAAACTTGTCTTTGAATTTGTGAAATTTGGCCAAGGCACATTTGGTGCAAGTATATATTGATTTTCATTTCACTTTACACTTAACCTAATACACTTTACAAAAGAAAACTCCATTGAAGAAACTAAGGAAAGCTTGAGAAAAGAAAGATAAATCAAAGAAAGCTTGGAATTTTAGTAAGTTTTTCAAACTTGCTATTAGAGAGGAAAATGTTCCTTAGGTTCTAGGCTTCAACATGTGATGTTCTTAGATTATTTATTTCTTTATTTCTTTGTGTTTTTGTTGATGGAAGTTTGATTGAAGTGTTGAGCATGTATGGTGAAGGAAGGTTGTGACTATTGTAGTTGTAAACTTTCTTTTAAGGTTTTGGAAACCATGTTGCTAATCTAGAGTTATTGACCCACTCTTAAATGACCTAGATTTGATCTTGAGTTGTTTCATTGTGTTGAGACTTGGATTGGATGGAAGAATGATGATTGAAGTAACTGATTTAATGTATTTGGTTTAATTTGTCCAATTTGTGGAAATTGAAAAATTAGGGTTCATGACCAATTCCAAATTTGGGTATTTTCATATATGTTGTGTATTTGTGTGTGTATATGATGCATATAAAGTTTCATGTTCATTGGATTACACCTTGATGTGTTTTGATGCATGAAATGACAAAATATACAAACCCCCCCCCCCCCTTTTGGTGCTCTCGGCCTTGTGAGGGAAATTTGGGATTTTTGGTGCTTTAGGTGTTTTGATGTTTTGAACATGCCAAGTTCATCTTAGAAATGATTTAGAATCATTCAAAATTGATTAGATCAATTCGGACTAAAATGGACAAAATACCAAAGTAAGGGTAATTTGGTAAATTCACTTAAATATGATTTATTGAATTTTATTTCATAATTTGATTATTGGAATATTAAATAAATATGTTTATTTAATTAATCCGAGAAAAAATTTTGAAATCTGAAAATCGGATTTTCACCGCTTCCGCTGCGTTACCGGATTCACCCCCTAAAAACCCCTACATAAACAGTATAGAATGTAAGGAAAACAAAGCAGTAAATTCAAAAATATTACGCACTGCTTAAGTTATGGATTTTAAACTCAGCAGTGTCTCCCACTACTTTACGTAATACCGTAATCCCCAACGGACAACGGGAATTCAATAATTAAATCAAATTCCATAGTGAGAGTAGGATCCCATGAATATATTTCGACTCACAGCTTTGGCACGTTCTCGCCTACGTATATTCATTAGGTAGACAACCCATTGTCAATCACTCACCAGTGACTCCTGGTTTCGGTCCTGACTGTTTCTCGCTGTGACAGCTTTGGCACGTTCACATGGAGGCATATCAAGGCTACACTTGTCAATGACAAACTCAAGCTACCGGTGTAGTCCTGACAGTTTTGGCACGTTCAGGATTTCCACTTTCACTTGAATTTATCCAGTAACAATATACAACCGGTATGGATAATAATCCTATAACTACACCCTCACATCTTTGGCACGATCTCGGATGCACTTATAGAAAAATACCCATAAACCGTACTGACAAGACGGACCAAGAAACATGTATCCAATACACGTTACTTTACAGCCATATTTAAAAGCGGAGATTTTCCTACGGAAGTTATACTCTACATCCAATGCAGAATTTTAATCTAAATCATTTTCTAAACATTTCAATTCTACTTTAGAAAACATAACACAATTTAACTATTAAATTTCCGTTATATTTTCCGTTAATGTAGAACCGAAAAGTTAAGAAACATATAAAGATTATAAGCAAGTGCGAACATTAAAATTGGATTATATATCATATATCAAGCATGAATAATATAATGGATGAAGCATCAGACCCGCTCTGATACCATTTTTGTTGGGGTTTTGGGCGATGGGGCACAGCGGAAGCGCGGGTCCGGGCGAAATTGTATTTTAAACTTTTTCAAAAACACCGAATAAATTATTCAATATCTAATATGAATAATTATTCATATTTCACCTAAACCAATTTATTTAATATCATATATTAACATAAATAATGAGAACACTCGCGAAATTTTTACGAAAACAATTTTTCCGCAATATTGCCGAAAACGCGTTTTTGACCGAACCGACTACCCGACACTTATGGAAACTGCCCAGGTCAAATCCAATAGTGTCGAGGCAGTTCATGGGCTGCCCAAACAGTGACGGAATCACTTTTTTCACAGCCGTCACCTGGTTGGCTCAAAATCCATCCGATAACGCCGTTTTTGGCCGTTTTCGCTTGTTTCAAGTCGGAAACACTTTCCGGCAATTGTTCCAACACCCAAAATGCATCCATTACATTCATAACACATCAAATACATCGCATAATTTCCATTTTTAACACACCTGATCAGAAAACCGAAAATCACCATATTCATGCTTTTAAATCCAATTTTCAAAGATTAGTCAAATTAATCCTTCACCAATCAAAGTCCCACCACACATGAAGCAACTAAGAACAATTCTAGGCTATCAAAGAGTGGATTAATAACTCTAGAATGGCAACTAATTGTCCAACAACAATTTGAACAAATTGGAAACAAATTACAATAATTAGTTCCCAAATCTACTTCACACATGCCTACAACTTCCAATCAACCATTCACAACCAAAAGCCCCAAAATTTCAGATTTGTAAGAACCTTAGAACCATTCTAAGTCATCAAGAAAACAAGAAATCAAATTTCTAAGCCATGAGTTTTGAAGACTTACCTTAAATCTCCTAAATCCAAGCATTTTTCTTTGATTTTTCCTTTCAAATCTTCATGGTTGATCAAACCAAGTTGAAACCCATTTCATTTTGATCTCTCGGCAGTGAAGGAAGTGATCAAGTGAGAGAAACAAATTTTCCCTTTAAAATAATGATGATTCACGAAATTGGGGCATTTTTGTCCTAAATAAAAAATTAAATCAATTAATTTAATGCTTACTTTATTTGAACAAATCAAATTTGGACAAATGAAGCCTAATATAAGACATTCCATGTGTACCCAATTAAATATCACAATGTATCATTTAATAAATGACAAAGGGATAAGCTTTAACTTTAATTATTTAATTATTTAACCATTAAATAATTAAATAATTAATTTACACACACATTTGTAATTTTATTTACATTAAATAACAAATACATATATTTATGGCATGTGTCAAAATCTCATTTGACGAATAATTAATGTGTATCTAATCCTATTATGTATCAAATACAAATACACAATAATTATTTGCGGACAAAATCCCTTAATTGCATGTGTTGTCGTTTAACGATCAAACAATCCGAAATAACTCATTTAATCCGGTGAAGTATTATGAATAATCTGTATTATTCATATCGAGTTGCCCAAGTGCTCAACGAGTACACTTCATATTGTGAGACTCTCTAAGTTTAGGTTCATCTGTCAAGAAATCTAATTTTGTGTCCATAATCCACCCACTCATGGATTATGACGACCACAGATAATCTCGCTAAACTATACAAGCTGAGGTCATAGCATACGTATAATCTCACCGTCACAGGCCATCCGTATTATATCTGGGATATAGATCAGAACGTCAAATCTGTTCGGTATAATACAGTCGACTTTTCCTTTACGATCTTAAAATAACACTCGGAATTGGTTTCCGACGTTATACCACGGCCATGGATTTACTATATCGTAAACACGTGCTGGATACATATGCCATGTACACATGACTGACGGATCCTATCTTGATACGCATTGGATATCATGAGCATCAGTCCACACCCAACGAACAGGCGGAGGTCTGATCATGAATAGATCATTGACGGATCCTGTCTTGATACGCATTGAAGGACCACTATGCTCGCTCAACTCGAGAAGTTTCCTATTGATGTTGGTGTACCATCTATTAGGAAACATTCAGTGAGTCGTTCAGTGTCTTATCAAATAAACACCTACATGTCTATACGAGTCTCCAAGACTCATGGTTCACTGGGATAAACCATCGGACCAAGTCACGATATACGACATGTACTGGTCTCAGCGGATTTTACTAACCGACCCGTGTTAGTAAATCTTGACCAGGAACTTTATTTAAGGATATACAACTAATAGCGCGCTTCCCAATGTCAATTACAAATTACGTTGTAACTGTGCACTATACTGTAAATCCTAGGGTCTTTGTCTAGTATACACTTATCACTGAACCAGATTCAGTTTCAATCTAATTGTAATCAGATATCTAATCGTAATTAGATCGAATAAGCGTATAAAAGACAAGGGTGATACCGTTAAAATTATTAATATTATGGAAAATGAAACTGTATGTATTTATGAATCGGACATAAATACGATCCGGATTGGCACTCGGAGCACCAACCCTAACAGAATGTCCTTCCTCCTGGAGCCTCGTTTCCCTCTTATACCTCCCCCAGTAACGTGTGCCTTTATTTCCCCTTTATTGCTTGTTTGTTGGGATGATTTCGCGAGGAGTTTAATGTCGCTTTCTGCCCGTTGTAGGCTGGATCGGACAAGTCATTAAATGATGTTATGAGCTTTGGCGTTACGTGGGTTGGTCATTTGTGTGGCCATTCGGTTACGGGTGCTGGTGCTTACTAGGCCTGGGCCCGCATTGTGTCTTTGGGGTTTGGTTTGGAGGCTTCTGGGGTGCGTTCAGTATTGGGCCCAAAGCAAAATGACGAAATTGCCTCTGGACCAAATTTGGTCCATACAGTTACAAATATTTTTAGCGGAGTTTATTATCCCACCGCACATTTATTTCTTGTTGAAAGTTTGAATATTGTTGGTACTCTTTATGAGCATGTTGAAATAGGGGTGAGCACCGGTTCCGGGTCTACCCGGAACCCGTTGGAACCGGACCGGAAATCCGGGTTTGGAACCGGAACCGGTTGTAACCGGTCCGGTTCCTGTTCCAAATAGATGGAACCGATTTTTAATCGGTCCGGTTCCGATTTCAGAATAATCGGAACCGGACCATAGAACCGGAACCGAATTTAGAACCGGATTCGATACCCGATTTGATACCCGATTTATCTTGTCATCTTATTTATATGTTTTTTTTTCATTTGTTGGGTATGTTAATAATGAAGGATGAGACTGGAATTTATAAGAATCTTCTTCAAGAAACTGCTCACAGGGCTTTGTCTGAACCTCCCTCTATATACAACTGTAAGATCAGGTCCTGGTCATGTTCCAATTTTTACTTGTACTGTGGAACTTGCTGGTATGAATTTTACGGGGGAACCAGCTCAGAAGAAGCAAGCTGAGAAAAAAGTTGCAATTGCTGCTTGGTCTGCCTTAAAAAGAAGTATGTTTAGATTTTCAATTTCTTGATTGTTCTCAAATTGTGTATTTGTATTTTAGCATGATCAATATATTTATGTATCAATATTTGTGCAGTGCAAATTTGGATTCATCAACAAGAATATTATCTAATATTTTATTCACGTGTGATAAATAATTACATTTTTAAAGTTTGACAATGTTATATAAATAGGATAATTCGGAATCGGACCAGAACCGAATTGGAACCGAATAATAGGGTACCCTATTTAATTGGGCAGGTTCCAGTTCCACTTAGTTAGGAACCGATTTTTTCCGAATAGGTTCCGACCGAAACCGGTTTTGCTCACCCAAAGTCTTGATTCTAATGATATTGTTTTGCTGGAAGCTATTACTATGATGAAACAAAAATGATTAAATTTCCAAATATGGGATGTTTTACTAAGAATGTTACGTTTATATTATGTACCAGTGTATTGTGTGCAATCAAGTTAACACCTTGTGTTGACGGCTGATTTTGGTCTCAGGGTAAATATGGGAATATCACTCCCGAGACAATCCTCCCTCAATAGTGAATTTGTTTGGTTATGGGGGACCAAAAGCAAACTTAGCAAAAGACAGATAAATGCACCAATCAACAAGGAGATTTAACGTGGTTCGGCGGATCTTGGTCCGACCTACGTCCACGGGCGCAAAAAGGATGATATTTTTATTACTCAAATACACTTCTCGGCTCTCTCTTTTGTTTACAAGTCTGATCGTAATGATCTTGATCTCCACTTTTTTTTCCTCCAACTTCTTCCCTTATGCACACTCTACCATTCTATTTATAATAGTGTAGAAATCAGATTCCTTCTCCTACAAGAATTTCCTAGTTGAAACTATTCCCTTTTCCCATAAGGATTCCTAGTCAAAACTATTCTCTTTTCCCATAAGGATTCCTAATCAAAACTACATTTACTTTCTTTATCCTACTATGACTCTGACTCACCAATTTTCCCCATGAAAGTAGGATAATTTATCTTCTGGAGTATATCCCGCCATTTTCCCGGTCTTCATGTGGTCGGTCATGATAGTCTTTTGAACTGAGAATGCTGCTACCGATCTGATAATGCTCGGTCATCCGAACCAAAGTGGTCGGTCACATATCATCAAGTGCTCGGTCTCTTACTGTATAGTGGACGGGTCGGTTTTAATGATCTCGCCCAAGAAGGGAATTACCCTTTTTACCCCTGCCGTACTCTTTAAATAACATAGGTCCTGAAATCACCATCAACATCTGTCCCCTAGTTCTCGGTAACAACGAGTTTGCGAGTTGATGCCGGGAACTATAAAAAAGATGGTGTGCTGATCGCCTTACTGGTGGTCGCTCCAGAAATCACAAAGAAACTGTCTTCGCCATTAACCAAGTCTTCTGTTTCTATATTCATGTCCTCGGTTATTGAAGATGATGATCCCATTCAGAATGATTCTCCACCTTATGGCCAATTGTTTACTTCGGTCGTCCCATCAGGAGATGAAGTTCCTTTTGTTGTCCAAACTAAAAAATGACTCCTCCTATGTAATATATGTTCCAAAGATTTGGAGGTCCAGGCCCTGACTGATTCAATCTCGATTGTGAGGAAAATTTTGCCTCTGAGCTAACGATGATGTGCTCGGTGGCATGTGATCCTGTCTCGAGCTGTGAGAGATGCTCAGACCTGGGGGAATGTTACGTCCCCAGTCCGAAGGACTGACTCGGTGGGACGCAACCCGACCCCGAGCTGAGAACGACACTTGGACCTGAGGGAATGTTACGTCCTCAGTCCGAAGGACTGACTCGGTGGGACGCAACCCGACCCCGAGCTGAGAAGAGAAAGGCACTTGGACCTGGGGGAATGTTACGTCCCCAGTCCGAAGGGCTGACTCGGTGGGACGTAACCCGACCCCGAGCTGATGAAAGAGGTACTTGGCTCTGGGGAATGTCACGTCCCCAGTCCAAAGGCAGACTCGGTGGGACATCGCCCGACCCCGAGCTGTAAAAATCACTTGGTCCTGGGGGAATGTTACGTCCCCAGTCCAAGACAGACTCTCGGTGGGACATCGCCCGACCCCGAGCTGTTTGAAATCACTTGGTCCTGGGGGAATGTTACGTCCCCAGTCCAGAGGGCAGACTCGGTGGGACATTGCCCGACCCCGATCTGTAAGATCACTTGGCCCTGGGGGAATGTTACGTCCCCAGTCCAAAGACAGACTCGGTGGGACATCGCCCGACCCCGAGCTGTAAGAATCACTTGGCCCTGGGGGAATGTTACGTCCCCAGTCCATAGACACCGACTCGGTGGGACATCGCCCGACCCCGAGCTGTAAGAATCACTTGGCCCTGGGGGAATGTTACGTCCCCAGTCCAAAGACAGACTCGGTGGGACATCGCCCGACCCCGAGCTGTAAGAATCACTTGGCCCTGGGGGAATGTTACGTCCCCAGTCCAAAGGCAGACTCGGGGGACCATCGCCCGACCCCGAGCTGTAAAAATCACTTGGTCCTGGGGGAATGTTACGTCCCCAGTCCAAAGGCATACTCGGTGGGACATCGCCCGACCCCGAGCTGTAAAAATCACTTGGTCCTGGGGGAATGTTACGTCCCCAGTCCAAAGGGTTGACTCGGTGGGACGTAACCCGACCCCGAGCTGAGAAAGGTACTTGGACCTGGGGGAATGTTAACGTCCCCAGTCCAAAGAAGCTGACTCGGTGGGACGTAACCTGACCCCGAACTGAGAAAGGTACTTAGACCTGGGGGAATGTTACGTCCCCAGTCCAAAGGGTTGACTCGGTGGGACGTAACCCGACCCCGAGCTAAATAACCAAGCGGCCTCGGCGGAACGAAATCTAGCCCCGAGCCAAATAACACAGCGGTCTCGGCGGAACGAGATCCAGCCCCGAGCCGAAAAGAAACATCGATCTCGGCGGTACAAGAGCAGACCCGAGTCGGAAAGAAATATCGGTCTCGGCGGTACAAGAGCAGACCCGAGCCGTAAGGAAACATCGGTCTCGGCGGTACAAGAGCAGACCCGAGCCGGAATGAAACATCGATCTCGGCGGTACAAGAGCAGACCCGAGTCGGAAAGAAACATCGTCCCGGCGGTACAAGAGCAGACCCGAGCCGTAAAACATATATCAACAAAACGGACTCGGCGGTACAAGAGCAGACCCGAGCCGTAAAACAAATATCAACAAAACGGACTCGGCGGTACAAGAGCAGACCCGAGCCGTAAAAAATATCAAAACCATTGTGCGGGCCATAACAAACAAGCAAAATCAAATGTCAGTCTAAGATAGAAGATGTCTTACTCACATTTTTGGGATCTGTTGCCTTTCTTGCAACTCTACAAGGGTCACTACAAGCAAGGCTCTTTCTTAATACATCCTCTCTGCATCTCAGCATTCCACGCATCTGACCGGATGACTTCCGCTATCAACTTTGGTCGACCTTAAAAACCGAATGGTCTGTGTACACACTGAGATAGCCTTCTTTCACCAAGTCTTCCACCTGCTCCCGCAGGTCTCTGCACTCATTCGTGGCATGTCCCCTTACGTTATGGTAGATACAGTAAGCCCTACTATTTCCCTCCTCAATCGGGAACCTCCTCAAATTAGGCTCGGCCAACAGACCTTTATCCTGGATTTCCCGAACTATCTGGGCCATAGGTTTGTTCAGGGGGGTTATACTGTCCCCCTCGCGATATGGTTGACTTGGACAGATGAGTTTATCTTTTGAGCATGACTACTCGGAGGTGTCAGTCTGAGTTTCTTCTGCTCTGGGACTGGTCTCCTCAAATTTCCGATCGAATCCCACTGATTGTCTGACCTGAGCATTTTAGTCTTTCGGGTGTCTACTCCCCGGACAATCTTTTTCTCCTCCTCTATTAAGATAAACTTCCTGGCCAACTCCAGGGCAGTGGCATAATCCGATACGTCTTGAATCCTTAGGTGAGTCCACAACTTCCCGACCTTCAGACCTCCCTTGAGACTTTCTAGGGCCTCGGAGGATTCGTACCCTCCAACTTCGAGTACCATATTATGGTATATTTCAATAAATATCTTCAAAGGTTCATCGTCTCCTTGCTTCATAAGCCTTAGTTCTCCAATCGTTTTTCGGGGGACACAAGCCCCCTTGAAGTGTCGTATGAATGACTTCCCCAGTTGCGCGAAGCTTGCTGATGCTTCTTGGGGCTAGGCTTCTATACCATAGAATGGCCGGTCCGGCCAGAGTTAGGGGGAACACTTTGCAGATGGCGTCCTCGGTTACCCCTTGTACCTCCATTAGTAGGACGAAACCTTCAATGTGGGTTTTGGGGTCGGTATGGCCCTTGTATGGTGTCATGGTCGGCATGCTGAATCTTTTTGGGAACTGTGCTGACCTTATCTCTTCTGTAAGGGGAGACCCATCTTCCTCGCCTCGGGTGTCTCCCGCGCCGATCTTGAGGCCTTCTCCCCATCTGGTCATCTCTTTTCTCAACCAAGACTTTATTTCACGGGCTGTGCCCCCGTGTCGCCTTCTGTGTCCTTCTGTTCGCCTGTCGTTCCGGGCGTGGCGTTCCTTAAGCCCGGAGGTCTCCTGTACGTCTTCGTTGTACTTTCTATCCCCCCCCTCGGGGTTGTAAAAACTGTCGGAGGAGGGGTCGGGTGATTGTTCCTCCTCTTCTTTTTCCCATGTGTCTTCTGATCGTGGCTCTCTTCCTACCACTTCAGATCTTATCCCATAAGGGCCTCTCTTTCTGGGTCCCTCGTCTTCGCTTACATCTACTACTCTTTTCCCTTTTTCCCTCTCTTTCCTCTTCTGGTCGGTCCCGGTTTCAGGTTTGTTTGCTCCTTCCATTCTTTCTAGTCGATCCATCATAGACCTCATGCTATCTTCCATCTTTTTCATCCAGTCCATTGCCGGACCTCCTGATTGGTGATTTCCGCCTTCCGCCATTTGTCTTATCACGCGAGTTGCTTTTTGTTGAAGTTCCCCACAGACGGCGCCAACTGTTGACGGCTGATTTTGGTCTCAGGGTAAATATGGAATATCACTCCCGAGACAATCCTCCCTCAATAGTGAATTTGTTTGGTTATGGGGGAACCAAAAGCAAACTTAGGCAAAAGACAGATAAATGCACCAATCAACAAGGAGATTTAACGTGGTTCGGCGGATCTTGGTCCGACCTACGTCCACGGGCGCAAAAAGGATGATATTTTTATTACTCAAATACACTTCTCGGCTCTCTCTTTTGTTTACAAGTCTGATCGTAATGATCTTGATCTCCACTTTTTTTTCCTCCAACTTCTTCCCTTATGCACACTCTACCCTTCTATTTATAATAGTGTAGAAATCAGATTCATTCTCCTACAAGAATTTCCTAGTTGAAACTATTCCCTTTTCCCATAAGGATTCCTAGTCAAAACTATTCTCTTTTCCCATAAGGATTCCTAATCAAAACTACATTTACTTTCTTTATCCTACTATGACTCTGACTCACCAATTTTCCCCATGAAAGTAGGATAATTTATCTTCTGGAGTATATCCCGCCATTTTCCCGGTCTTCATGTGGTCGGTCATGATAGTCTTTTGAACTGAGAATGCTGCTACCGATCTGATAATGCTCGGTCATCCGAACCAAAGTGGTCGGTCACATATCATCAAGTGCTCGGTCTCTTACTGTATAGTGGCCGGGTCGGTTTTAATGATCTCGCCCAAGAAGGGAATTACTCTTTTTACCCCTGCCGTACTCTTTAAATAACATAGGTCCTGAAATCACCATCAACACCTTGTATTTTGTTCAAGCAGCAGGGGCTAATGGGATTCAGGCAGGCAGGCAGGCCGGGTGGAACTGCCGCTGGAGATCTTCGTCTTCCAGATACCAATTATTGTCTTCAAATTTGAACAAATTATACCTATCTTTTAGGCTGATTTTATGTCCTTTCCATTCCTGAGTTTGAGAAAAGCTGTTTGCAAGAAGACTTGGAAACAGTGGGTTTCCTAATAATTATTCAAGAATGGCGTTAGTAATATTACGATGAAGCATTTCTAATTAGTGTATGTAATAATAAAGATTTAGGGTGGGATTATTTGCACTCAAAAAATTTCTTTAAATACTATTACTTTTTTTTTTCGCAATCATTGGAAACCCCGCCGCCAAACCATCCCTTCCGGACTTAAGCGGAGCAGGTAAAATTTCCGGCTGTCCCGGCTCTAATAAAAAACGTACTCCATGGATTCGAATTTAATATCTTAATGTGAGATCATGAACCCTACACCATCAAGTCACGCCCCTTAAGACTAAACACTCTATTACTCAATATACTCATATAATCAATTTAAAATTTTGACATTTACTTTGTACGTCAATTTGGGTCAGGATTCGTTTATTCGTTCGATTCGATTCGCCTTAAAGCGAATACGTGTTTGAAAAAATGGATTCGTTTAATAAATTGGTCAATTCGATTCGATTCGTTTATTAAACGAATCGAATACGAATATAAGCTCATTGATTCGTTTATTCGTTTAGGATTCGTTTTATTATTTTTATTTACTAGTTCTTTGTTAATTTTCAATTAAGATTCGAGAAATTATAGCTAATTATCATAGAAAACGTAATATTTTTCATATTTGGTGAGATATTTTTAGTAAATATATTAATTATATATTTCATATGTATATATTTATGAAGAATTAATATAAATCAAGTGTGGTAAATTATTTTATTAAAATAATCATTGACTAAACGAATAAACGAATATTCGTATTCGATTCATTTATTAAACGAATCGAATACGAATCATGATATTAGGATTCGTTTAATAAACGAATCGAATACGAATCCATCACATTTGGATTCGATTCGTTTAGGATTCGATATAAATTTGATTCGTTGATTCGTTTTGACACCCCTAACGCTATATAATATACCAAGAAAATCCACAATTAAAAATACGCTTTCTTTTGTACATACTATTACCATGTCCATGCATATTACTACTACTTTCTATAAAATCTAAGGCTCCACTGGATTGCTGCATTTCATTCTTTTAAGTGTGGTTCCATGACTCAAGTTCCCTGCATCTAATTAAGTTGCGTGGTTTCTGGTTAATCTCTTCTCTATGGCGTGGTTTCTGGTTATTAGAATTGTGAGAAAAATTTGCAGCAAGTGATGAACGCAGGCAGAATTAATGGGTATTTTAGTAATTTGCGTCATGGTTATTTTAATAATAAATAATTTTATAAAAATATGTGTTCAAAAAAAATGAGTGGAAATAGCCCTATTCTAAAGATTATTGTTAAGAAAATTTTGGGTTTCATGTTTGGGTTGTTATCTAAGATTAAAAAAAAAAATATTATTACCCACGTATTCATTGTGCATTCTTTGTTGTTTCTGGATTGGCAAACAAAATGGTCATATGTTATATAAATGAAGGTCGAATTTCTTCAATCTCATAAGAATTTATCTTCATATGAAGTCTCACCCATTTGAGCGGTTATTCATGACTCTCATTCGGAGATCTAATATGACAGATTGAGTGTGGCATTTTTTGGTTGCGACTCAAATCATGGATTAAGTCCATATATGGTTTGAGTGCAAATATGGTACCACCAATAATAAATTAACAATTATTTATTATTTTAACAATAATAATATATCAAAACAATAATAAAAATAAGTTTCATAAACTATATGCTTTTTATTTAATTTCCATTTTAGTTGTTAAAAAAGTAAATAAAATTTATTTTATTTTATTATTCATATCAAAATATATATTTTAAATAATATAATATAAAAGGAAGAAAAAAAACTGCAATATTAAAACAATAATAATAACTGTAATAGAAATATTTCATATAAATAATTTTTGAAAAATTAAAATAAATATTATAAAAGAAAATAATTATAAATATTTTTTGAAATAAATATTATAAAATAAATACTAAAACAAATATAATAAAGGAAAATAAATTAATTATTATAAACATTAAAGAACATAAACCCTAATACGAGTAATATTTGAAGTTTTTGTATCTATTAAAAGAGGAATTTAGATTCTTTATCCTCTGATGAAGAATCCAAATTTAAGGGAAATGGAAAAGAATTTGAATTCATTTCTTTTCCTCTCTTATTTCCATCCAAGTGAACATTGCTTTAATTCACATACCTCTAATTAGGGATAACAAAAATCTCCATGTAGATGGGGAGGGCCTGAAATACTAAAGACGTCTAATGAGATAATTTTCTAAATATGTTGTTTGGATGGGTCGGGTATAAGTATTGACATTATAGTCCATATATAAGTAAAATCCTCTATGAAGAGTTTATATTAGTTGATTGAACATGATTAATATTGATATTTTTGTACCAAACCTGGCCCATATCATTCTTACCTCTAACAGTTCAACCATTATTTTTTTTTTCATTTTAATATTGGGCTTTGAAAAAAAAAAGAAAAAAACAAACATTTAGTTGTTTAGTTCCAAGTATTTTTTAGAAAAGGAGCCTGACATGCAAGTGCTGCAAAAAACATCGGTGGAAAAAGAGTGGTGATACACTCACTAACAATCTCACAAATAAATTTATAAAATCTCTCACTGTAGCTACAGTGATCTACAGTGAATCATTATAGCTACAGTGAGAGGGTTTGTAAAATTGTTTGTGAGATTGTTAGTGAGTGTATCATTTTCCGTGGAAAAAAATATATAAAGTAATAGCTTTTCCAGTTAGAACTGTTGCCCCTTTCAATTTTTGAGTCATACTCCTATAGCGGCGACACATTCACATTTCTTCAAGTCCAAGGTCATCGTTCCCTCCACCATCGAAGACAAAATGCTGGCAACTCTCTCAATTTCTCTCTTTTTTATGTCCAAATATTATTGTTGGGTCTGTGTTTGGTCAATTTCAGAAATTATAATATTATCCCTAAGATAATTAATTAATATTAATTTATAAATAATAAATAAAATGTATTAATAAGTAAGAATAAGAAAAAATAATATTTACTATTTTAATAAAATAATAATTTAATAAAAATATATTAATATTTAGTAATTTAATACATTAATAATAATTAATAAAGTAATACTTAATTGATAAATAATAAATAAAATTAATAATATTTAACATTTAATAAAATAATAATTTAATAAAAGAATAATTTAATATTTAGTAATTTAATATATTAATAATTAATTAATACTTAAATAATAATAATTAAAAAAACTAGTAATCAATAATTAATAATAAAATAATATTTAATTTTAATAAAAGAATAATTTAACATTGAGTAGTTTAATACATCAAAAATTAATAATAATAAACAAATATATAATTATAACTAAGGGTATTTTTGTAATTTTTTAACAATTCATTCCGATTACTGGGTAAAGTAAACACATTTATGGTAATACCGCTTCATTTCGATTTTGATTCCTACAGTTAAGTAAACTACTTATTCTGATTCCAATTTACCATTCTGATTCCATTCATTCCGATTACGAGTACGTAAACGCACCATAAATTCAATTAAATTATAATGAGTCTTGATTCTTGAAGATTTCGGAATAATTGGACAGACATTTGGAAGAAATTAGATGAAGATTTTAAAGTTCGCGTCCGTCTCAGCGTTCTAATGAAACCTTCCAATGTGTTCACGTTTGAGTTACTTCGACTTAACGTTTGAATGAAATCTTCTAGTATCTTCACGTTCGAGTTGCATACGTTATCTCATTCGAACATGGTTTGCGGAACAATGTACGTTTGTCACGTGTTTGACTGATGTTCAAACGTTCATGCTTATTTTGGACGCGTTTTAAAGGTTTTTTGGAGACTTAGAAACTCTACCTACATAAAGAAAGTCTTAGTAATTTTACCTAGTATTGGAAACATAATATTCCGAGCCTCCACATAATATTCCGAGCCTCCACATTTTGTTTCCATTTTTTTAAGAGTTCACCATTGAAGACTTTGTTGATCTCATGTCTTCTTTGTTCTTGGTGAACATCTTTCTTCGCTAACCATCATAACACTAAACCTTACCAAACCTTAACCTTCAGAGTTCTGAGTTGGAGATTTAGTCGTTGGTTTTCAGTGTATCTATGAATGAATTTGGTTTATTTGTGTGTGTAATGTATGTGTTTATTCCTTTATTTTAGAGCTACGTTCGGTGTGAAAAAGGAAATATTGAAAATGAAATGTATGCAGGCAAAATAGTAATTAAAACAAGATGGAAGTCCAATTTATTAAGATATCTTTTGTGCTTTTTTCTATGTTCAATGCATCATGTAGGGGTGGCAGAAAAGCCGAAGCCCGGCCTGGTCCGGGGTGGAAAAAGCCCGGGCCGGGCCTTAAAATGAAAGCCCAGCTCGGGCTCGAGTCCGACCTGGCTTTCCAATTTTGGCCCGGGCCCGGCCCGGCCCGGGCCAAATAAATAAATATATATATATATATTATATGTTTGTATCATTTTTATTTGTTTTTAGCATTTAAATTGTTATTTATCAATGAAACTTGTGATTTATTTATAAATTGTCTTTGTATATAGTGTAAATGTATTTTATATTTATATTTTTTAAATTTTTTTTAAAAAATTCGGGCCTAAATTGTCTGCAGTAGACATGCAACTGGCAGACGAAGTTCAAGCCCTCTTGCTACTCAGTTCTCTTCCTGATAGCTAGGAGACTCTGGTGGTTACTCTCAGGAACTCAGCTCCAGGAGGCAAACTTACCATGCCTATGGTAAAAGATGCTCTGTCAAATGAAGAAGCCAGAAGAAAAGACGTGGGCTCAGATCAAACAGAAGCCCTTGTCTCGGAGCAACGAGGAAGACAACATGAGAAACATCAAGGTGGGAGGAGAGGCGGAAGCAAAAGCAGGGGCAGATCCAAGGACGTGAAAAAGACATACAAGTGCTTTCACTGTGGCATAGAAGGCCACTTGAAGAAAAATTTTCGGAAACTACAACGGGAGCAGGGACAAGGCAATAACCAACCGAAGAAGAATGACACGGAGACACTAGTAGTTACCACGGTAGATGTAGCTATATGCTCCGGCCAGGAAGAAGCATGCCTTCACACCGCAACTCAGGATGTCGAGTGGGTGGTAGATACTGCAGCATCCTACCACGTCACTCCTCACAGGGATTTCTTCACAACATACAAAGCATGGGACTTTGGAGCAGTGAAGATGGGAAATATTAGTTCCTCTGGGATAGTAGGAATGAGTGATATTCAGTTGCGGACAAATGTCAGGTGTACATTGACCTTGAAGGATGTCCTGCATGTTCCAGAACTTCGGCTCAATGTACTCTCGGGGATAGCTCTTGACAAACAGGGCTATGACAATCAACTTCAGAAATGGCACATGGAGAATGACAAAAGGTGTCATGGTTGTCGCCCGAGGACATGCTTGCGCACACTATACAAGACTCATGTGAAGATTTATGTAGACAGCCTCAATGTAGCTGAAAAAGAGGCTTATCAAAATCTGTGGAACCAGAGACTCGGACACATGAGTGGGAGAGGGTTGTCTACCTTGAACAAGAAGGAGCTTACCAAGGATACTACACGAGGTCCTTGCAACCACTATCTGATTAGTAAGCAACGCAGAGTCTCGTTTAATTTCTCTTCAGAGAGAAGATCAGAGTTGCTAAGTCTGGTGCACTCTGATGTTTGTGGTCCCTTGGAGGTTGATTCATTGGGCGGTAACAAGTATTTTCTGAATTTCATCGATGATGCTTCTCGGAAAATCTGGGTGTATTTCCTCAAGACGAAGGATCAGGTCCTAGATCAGTTCAAGCTGTTCCACGCCACGGTAGAGCATGAAACATGGAAGAAGCTGAAATGCCTTCGCACAGACGATGGAGGCGAGTACAGTTCCAGAGAGTTCGAAGCCTACTGCTGGAGACACGAGATTCGATATGAGAGAACTGTTCCATACACACCACAACATAATGGTGTCGCTGCGAGAATGAACCGCACCATTATGGAGAAAGTCAGAGGAATGATCAGTATGGCTAAGCTGCCAAAGCCATTCTGGGGAGAAACTGTTCGTGCTGCCTGTTACTTGATCAACATATTACCATCTCTACTGTTGAACTTGGAGATTCCAGAGAAATTATGGTATGGTAAGAATCCCTCCTACACTCACCCTAGAGTATTCGGTTGTTTTAGTCGTTGCACATGTATCCAAAGAGCTCGGGAAGAAGCTCGATGCAAAGACAACTCCATGTATATTCCTAGGCCATGGAGATGAAGAATTTGGATACAGACTATGAGATCCAAAGGTGAAGATGGTCATCAGAAGCCAGGAAGTAGAGTTTCTTGAAGACCAAACAATTGAAGACATTGAAATGCCCAGAATATCTTCCAATTCCAGTGCCAACAGAAATCCAGACCGGGATTGTTGGCCGGACTTGTCAAAGCCCGGACCCAGCCCCCGGCCCGTTGCCACCCTTATCATGCTTCTCTTCGATTTCTAATAAATCATTTGTATTAATTAAATAGTGTCAAAGAAACATTGAATAAAGAGAATTGTATTTAGATTGGCCTACCAGATTCATTGGAAAGCACAAGAAAGATTACAAACCTAACACAAAATATAAAAAGGGAATGCCAATGTCAGCTGAAGCATCATAATACGGAATTTACGTGAACCAATAGTGAATTCACTCTATTAACTGACTAAAATTTTTTAAATTAAATTAAAATAATTCTCATAAATGAGTTTTCTTCAATATTTCTTAGAATTTTCAATTTAAATAAATATAGTAACAATTTATAATAATGATAAATTAAAGATAACAAACATAAAAAATTCTCATATATAACTTTTTTTTTAATTATTATTTCATTATCATACGAACATCATAATTGATATTTTTTTTTAATCGTTGGAAATCCCACCACCAAATCACCTCTTCCGGGTTTAAGCGGAGCAGGTAAAATCCCTGGTTGTCTCATGCTCTTACAAGAAACACACTCCCTGAATTCGAACCCAATACCTCAAAGTAAAATCCTGAATTTTACACCACCAAACCACGCCATTTGAAGACCATAATTGATACTTCATAAGCTATAAAACCACAAATGGCTGGTGAACAATTTGTGAGAGCAATTAATTATGTTGATAGCATGTGTATCCATTAACCGTATTAAGTCTTAAGAACATAAAAATAAATAATTGTCCTTATTAATCCTATTTAATAAGTACTTATGGAATGTTATACCGTCAAAAATTAGGGGGGTAAACTCAAAATAATAGGGATTTAATAAAGAGTTTTTACTATAATTAATTAATTGAGGAATATTTTTACAAGTTTTTACAAGAGTAGATTAAATATTTTTCAGTTAGTGGAATATATAGTTATAGAGATTATGTTTTGAATCTATTCATTTTGTATAATATTTTTAAATAAATACGTAATAAAATAATAATTTATTATCGATTTCGATTTAACTTCTGATCCAACATGTAACTCTTAACTCTTTTCCCATCCCAGATCGATAAGCCAAGCTGGGCAGAGCAAAATTTTAAAATATTGTTATATAACCAATTGACACCATACTATGCCATCATTGAATGATTTAAACTTTTGGTAAACCATGATTATAATAATTAATACATTTGTCATTATATAACTAACTCCAATGGATATAATACCAAGGTATACTTATGGTGAATCCAAATTTGATGAAGAAAGCACAAGAAGAAATTAGAAGTTGTGTTGGGTACAAAGCAAAAGTTTCTAAAAGTGATTTTGAAAAGCTTCAATACTTCAAGGTAGTGGTGAAAAAAACTGTTGACGGGTGATTTTAGTTCAAGGGGCAATTTCAGGATAATGTTCCTGAGATAATCCTCCTCCAACCGTGAATTTGTTTGATTATGGGGGACCAAAAGCAAACTTAGCAGGAAATGAAACAAACACAAAGTCGACAGAGGATTTACGTAGTTTGGCGGAATAGATCCAACCTACGTCCACGGGAACAAAGTGGTGTACTGCTTTTATAACTGAACCGAGCTCGGTCGACCTCTTTTCAAGGATGGTCACGTAATACCGAGTTGTTCGCGTAGTGTTTTCTTACAAGTGGTGCTTGAATAAAAATTTGCTAACCCCTACAAATGTGTTTACCCTCCCTTTATATACTAAGAAAAAGTAATACTACTCTCATATCTTTATAACGCCAGCCACGTGGATTTTCTGCCGTTTGATAAGATCTCCGCCGAAAGTAAAGCCTGCTACTACCGAAAGAATGTATGCCATCTGACTCTTCATTAATCACCCCTTTCTTGGATACTGGCATACGCTATCTTAAAAACGCCAGCCTGTATCACTTGTTCACGCGGTGGCGTGTGTCAGATGATGACCTTACAAGTTGTTATAGTCACATCACAGCTTTATGGATGATGCAAATCTCCAAGCCATATTTGTACCACTGAATCCCGCCCTCAACAGTATCACCCTGATTTGTCCTACCAGGTCGGATGGCTTAAAACAACAGTCTTCCTGCCTCACTGAGCCTCAAGGTCGGGTCGGTCTTTGCTGATGTCCATTCTGAATCTGATATCTTCTCATCATGTCGGGTCGGGACATGACCTCATCTGGTCGGATCATGACCTCATCTGGTCAGAGCATGACCTCTTCTGTTCGGAACATGACCTCATCTGGTTAGATCATGACCTCCTATGGTCGGAACATGACCTCATCTGGTTGGATCATGACCTCATCTGGTCGGATCATGACCTCATCTGGTCAGATCATGACCTCCTCTGGTCGGAACATGACCTCATCATCGTAAGCGCCCTTCCTTGGGATGCTGACTTATTGGGGGTGAAAACTCACCATCAACATTCGTCCTCTAGTTCTCGGTATCAACGAGTTAGCGAGTTGATGTCGGGAACTAAAAAAAAGATGGTGGTGCGTGAAATCGGAGACCAATCTGATTTCCTCAAACCGATACTCTCATGAGCACCTCATATTGCTTTATTATGATGTCTTGTGGTACATTTTCAACACTTGGACATCCGATGCCGACCTGAATCAGCACTGGTTGACCCTTAGTCAAAAATCTGAGACTGGGTTCACCATCTCTACTCTCCTCTTCCTGGCCATGTCCTCTAATTCGAGATTCCAGAAGGAATTTTGTGCGAAGTCTTGTATAACATAAGACAAGCCAATTTTTTTTTGCTTTCGGGCTATTAACATAATAATAGGGCTTTGGAGGGACATAACCCGCCTCGTGCCAATCGAAGATAACAAAGCATTGGTGGAACGTAACCCGACCCCGAGCCACAAATAAATACTTGGCCACAAGGTAACATACCACCCTTGTGCCAATAACATTTGTCCATGGAGGAGAAACTCTGGCCTCATGCCAACGAATATAATAAGGCCTCAGTGGTACTAAAGCAGACCCGAGCCATAAAACACCTCGGCCTCGGCGGTACGAAAGCAGACCCAAGCCATAAAACACCTCGGCCTCGGCGGTACGAAAGCAGACCCGAGCCATAAAACACCTCGGCCTCGGCGGTACGAAAGCAGACCCGAGCCATAAAACACCTCGGCCTCGGCGGAACGAAAGTAGACCCGAGCCATAAAACACCTCGGCCTCGGCGGTACGAAAGCAGACCCGAGCCATAAAACACCTCGGCCTCGGCTGAACGAAAGCATACCCAAGCTATAAAACACCTCGGCCTCGGCGGTACAAAAGTAGATCCCGGTACGAAAGCATACCCAAGCCATAAAACACCTCAGCCTCGACGGTACGAAAGCAAACCCGAGCCATAAAATACCTCGGCCTCGGCAGTACGAAAGTATACCTGAGCCATAAAACACATCGGCCTCGGCGGTACGAAAGCAGACCCGAGCCATAAAACACCTCAGCCTCGGTGGTACGAAATCAGACCCGAGCCATGAAACACATTTGCTTCGGAGGTACGAAAGCAGACTCGAGCCATAAAACACCTCGGCTTCGGCGATACGAAAGCATACTCGAGCCATAAAATACATCGGCCTCTATGTGGGCCATAATAAACAAGCATGGATAAACAAGTGTTTATTTAAGAAATGGGAAGTCTTACTAATATTCTTGGGATCTACTGTTCTTCTTACAATTCTTTGAGGGTCATTATAAGAAAGACTCTACTGAAAATATCCTTTCAACATCTCAGCATTATATGTACCCAACCTGATGACTGTCACTATCAGCATTGGTCCGCCTATACAACCACTTGGTCTATGCATTCATCCAGGTAGTATTTTTTTACCAGGTCTTCCACCTGCTCCCGCAGATCCCTGAATCCATTTATGGCATGTCCCCTTACATTATAGTACATACAATAAGCCATGTCAGGCTCGGCCAATAGACCTTTATTCTGGATTTCTCGAACTATATGGGTCAGAGGTCTGTTCAGGGGGTGCACACTGTCCCCCCTGCGACATAGTTGACTTGGACAGACAGCCTTCTCTCTTGAACTTGATTATCCTGAGGCATCGGCATGAGCTCCTTCTGCCTCGAGACTGGTCTTCTCATAATTCTGCTAAAATCCCGTTGATTTTCCAACCTGAGTATCTTGGTCCTCCAGTTGCCCCATCCTCGGGCAATATTCTCCTCTTCCTCCATTAGCATAAATTTTCTTGCCTGCTCCAAAACTGCGGCATAGTCTGGTATCTCTTAGATCCTCATGTGGGACCATAATTTCCCAATCTTGAGAGCTCCCTTAAAACTTTCCAAGGCCTCTGGGGATTCATACGCCCATACCTTTAACACTAAGCTATGATACCGGTCAACAAAAATTTTGAGGGGTTCATCATTCTTCTGTTTCATTATCCTTAACGACCCTATTGTCTTCTTAGGCACACATGCTCCTTTGAAATGCCGAACAAAGAATTTTTTTCAGCTGAGAGAAACTACTGATGCTCCCTGGAGTCAAACTTCTGAACCACAAAATTACGGGTCCGCCCAGGGTTAAAGGGAACACCTTGCAGATGGCATCTTTCATCATCCATTGAACCTCCATTAGCAAAATAAACCTTTCTACATGAGATTTGGGGTCGGTATGACCATTGTAGGGGTCTGTAGACGGCATGGCGAACCGTCTAGGGAACTCTGTTGACAAGATCCCTTCTGTGAAGGGGGAGACTGATTCTCCATCCTAACCATCTCTTTTATCCGCCTTCATGTTTTCTTCCCACTTTCTCATTTCTTTCATGAACCAGTCTTTCATATGGTCATCAGTATTATCGTACTGCCTCCCACGAGCTTCTTCACTCCTGCTACTCCAAGCATGACGTCCGCCGTGGCTAGAAACCTCTCGATCTTCTCCATCATGTCTTTCATGTCCGTCCTTCTAAAAACATCAGCTATTACTGGAAGACTCCAGAGTTTGCCTCTCCACTTATTCTTCCCAAACTCTTTCTGTCGGTAAGGCTCCGGCTTCCACTATAGATCTCACCCTCTGGAGATCCCTCCTCCCGGGCTCATTATCTCCGCCCAGGCCTACAACCCTCTTTCCATTCGCTATCCCATCTTTCCTCTGGCTTGGACCGGCCTCCAACTTTCATCGTTCATCTTTTCTATTCTTTTCAGCTTTTCCATCATGGCCTTAATGAATGCATGGTTTGTCTCCCTTTCATTTCTCATGTTTTCTTCCATTTTTCTTCATCCACTCAATCTTTGAACCCTCTAACGATCAGTGGTTCCCGTCTCCTGCCATTGTCTTACTATGTCAAATGCTTTTTGCTCTCTCCCTACAGACGGCACCAACTGTTGACGGATGATTTTAGTTTCAGGGGCAATTTCGGGATAATATTCCCGGGACAATCCTCATCTAATCGTGAATTTATTTGGTTTTAGGGGACCAAAAGCAAACTTAGCATGAAATGAAACAAACACAAAGTCGACATAGGATTTACGTGGTTCGGCGGAATAGATCCAACTTACGTCCACATGAACAAAATGGTGTACTGTTTTATTGAACCGAGCTCGGCCGACCTCTTTTCAAGGATGGTCACGTAATACCGAGTTGTTCGTGTAATGTTTTCTTACAAGTGGTGCTTGAATAAAAATTTGCTAACCCCTACAAATGTGTTTACCCTCGCTTTATATACTAAGAAAAAGTTATATTATTCACATATCTTTATGACGCCATCCACGTGGATTTTCTACCGTTTGATCAGATCTCCACCGAAAATAAAGCCTGCTACTGCCGAAAGAATGCATGCCATCTGACTCTTCATTAATCACCCCCTTCTTGGATACTGCCATACGCTACCTTTATGACGCCAGCCTGTATCACTCATTCACGCGGTGGCGTGTGTCAGATGATGACCTTGCAAGTTGTTATAGTCACATCACAGCTTTATGGATGATGCAAATCCCCAAGCCACGTTTGTACCACTGAATCCCGTCATCAACAGTATCATTCTGACCTGTCCTACCAGGTCAGATGGCTTAAAACAAAAGTCATCCTACCTTACCGAGACTTAAGGTCGGGTCGGTCTTTGCTGATGTCCATTATGAATTTGATATTTTCTCATCATGTCGGATCGAGACATGACCTCCTCTGGTCGGAACATGACCTCATCTGGTCGGAACATGACCTCATCTGGTCGGATCATGACCTCATCTGGTCGGATCAATACCTCCTCTGGTCGGAACATGACCCCATCATCGTAAGCGAAAATTATTTTTTCCCTTCCTCGGGATGCTGACTTATTGGGGGTGAAAACACCACCATCAACAAAAACTTTTGAGACTCGCAGGCCAAATTGACCAACTTAATTCACCTCCAATTTATTGAAAATATGGAATTTGGTAAGATTAGCTAAAAAAAATTTATCATTTGTCAAAATGAGCCATGATATTTGGGTTTTGTTAAAATTATCATTTTCTCTTAAGTAAATTTTAGAGAATCCAAATTCTTCGAAGTCTACTCCGAAGTTATTTTATTTTAAAAAAAATATTATAACTTCGGATCTCCGAAGTTTTAAAAACTATATAAGGGTCAAGGTCTCCGAAGTGAACATAATACATGATGAGTGGTATTTATATCACTATTTCCCACTCATTTAACCTAATATTTTGTATAGTTTCTTGAGTCTTGTGAATATTTTGATTTGTTTTGTGTTATTTTGTAGATAAATAAAGTTTCAGGACATTATGGAGGTGATTTGGGGAAAAACAGGAAAAATTGGCAAAAAAAGGGCATTTTGGTAATTTATCCTGCTTCGCGACGCCCAAGTCATCCGCGTCGCGACGCCTAACATGCACCGGAGTCTGCTAACGTGTGCCGGGTCAACGGGTCAGAATTTGAGAAGTTTGACTTTGCTAACGTGCGTCGTGCCATGTGTCACCATCACAGTCGATATGCTAACGTGCGCCGTGCCACGTGTCATCATCCTACGGTGCCGACACTCACAATTGCCACGTGTGCCACGTGTCATCCATGTCATCGCCACGTCACCGGTCAACGAGTCAATTATGCCACGCGCCGTGCCACGTCATCGTCCACATCAGATGGTCAACCGAGTCAACATGCCACGTCATCATCAGCCAATCATGTCGTGACACGTGTCGCAATCCTATGGTGCCGACAATTGATCTCAGTCACCTTGCCACGTCAGCGCCACGTCATCGCAATAATTGAGCTCTTAGCCGCCTCGCCACATGTCGCATTATCCTCTTATCCGAATCGCCACGTGTCAAGCCGAGAACATGCCACGACTCACTGTTCCAGCGTCGCGACGCCAGAAGCTTATCTGCGCCTATAAATTCAGCTTCGAATTTCAGAATTCAACACGCCTTCCTCTCTCTTCAATTCTTTCTAAAGAGAGAGTTTATCTCTCTAGATTCTTTAGTTTTTAGTTTTTAATTTTTTTTTTGTTTTTAGTTTTTAGTTTTGTAAATAATTTTAATTACCATTTGTAATAATAGTAATTTAATTTTTACTTTTTACTTTTTACAGTTTTTACTATTCACCATGATAAGGTAACTTCCTCAGCTATGGTGAAAGGTAATTCTTTTACTGTTACTATTTAGATTAATCTCCCTTAAAAATAATATATTCACTATTTAAAATACTAACTTAAAAAGGATACCGCTATATTGGTCGGTTGGTAATTTAATTTTAATCTGGTTTAAACCTGACTAATCAAGGATACCGCCAGATTGGTCGGTTGGTAATTTAATTTTGGTTCCGCCTTTATGGTTGGTTGGACTTAATTTGACTTAATCAGGATACCGCCAGATTGGTCGGTTGGTGGTAATATTATCACAAGTTATATATTATTTTATGGGAGATATCTAAATTAGTAGTAGTAAAAAGTAATTCCTTTTACCTTAGCATTTTATTGTTATTTTACTTTTCAGCATTTTTACTTTATGTCTTTTACTTTTATGTTTTTACTAGCCCTAATTATGTGTTAGTTATCTGGAGTTGTGATGACTTTTAATATCATCGGTTTATAAGGGGTTATTTTATAGTTTGGGTAATTTAAAGGTTTACTTATTAAGTCTTAAGCTTAATGTTTCTTGTTGTCTGATCACCAATAAGATTAATGTGGTAAATCTAAAATGAACTAGACATAGGGATTTTAGGTTTCAGCCTTAGACTTAATAGCCCACGATCTTCCTTGAGGATAGATAACCCTTTAATAGATTTCCTTACATGATAGGAATATACCTGTCGGGCGGGGGTAGCCATAATTGGAACTTAAACTTAATGAATCTAGATAATTGGTTGACATAGAGATATGGTTCAATTGGGTTAAACTGTGTATTTGCGTCTGATCATTGACAGAGGCTTTTGCATAATTTAGTGTTCCAGGTTAGTAAACTGATTTATTACACAAACATAAAATAACCACTTCATCTTTTAAAAGATATTAGAATGATTCACAACCCTAGATCTTTGTGTCTTTTGTTATTTTCCTTAGTATTTTCTTTTATCTTTTTATTTATTTAATTATTGTGCAAAATCACATTCAACCAATCAAACAATCATTCTCTTCTCCATTTAATTAGATATTTGTAAATAAATAGATTCAACAATTAATAACAATAGTAGGAATTAAGTCCTCGTGGGATCGATATTTTTATACTACTTGAACGATATGTGCGCTTGCGTTATACGTGTGTGTTTACGCCGGTCAAGTTTTTGGCACCGTTGCCGGGGACTTATTTTTCTTGAGTTATTAATTTTGAAGCTATCCAATTTACTTGCATCTAATTTTCTCTATTTTTATCTGTAATTTTTATTTCTTTCTTTTTCAGGTGGTTGAAAAATGGAACATTATTGGGAGATTGAAAGATTAAGAGCTTTACAAGAAAATACACCCCACATTTGGGGACAACAGTCCGGTTTTCTGAGGCCTGTTGTCCAGCCCAACAATTACCACTGGATGCCAGAACCAAACAATATTACATTTTGCTCAACAGAACGCAATGGAGAGATGTGACATATATAATGGTAACCACCCTAGAGATTATTGCGAATACAACTACCATCCAGGGTGGCAGAACTATCAAGATCCTTCATGGTATGACGAGCCATCACATTTCACAGAACCAGATTTTCCATCTTATCCATCATCCATATGCGATTTCCATCAACAACCAGAACCATCAGAGGAAGATCAGTTGATTCACATGCTCAAAAATTGGTTCGAGGAATGAGAAGCTCAATTTGATGCACAAATTCAGAGTCAAACGGCGTTTATACATAGAATGACAGATCAAGGTAGAGAATTAACAGAAAACCAGAACTACGTACCTCAAGAATCATTTCACGATGACACTTCAATAAAGGAGGAGGCTGAGCAGTATCAACAACCAGAGGTATCAGTTTAGGAGCCCAAACTAGCAAAGTCTCAATTTGATTTTTATTATTTTGACTCTGACGATGATGAAGCTGAGCTGTTAATACCAATTGAACCAAAAAAGGAGGATGAAACTTTTCAGCCTCAAAATGAAGATCTTGGAGAATGCTTTGCACAAATGTTTGAAGAAGATCTACCTGAACCAATCATTTCACTCAGATCAGAGGATGAAGACCTAAAATCTGACATTTCTTTACATCCTCAGGTTGACAATATTGAAACATGTATTTCACAGATGACAGATGAAGAGCTAAATGAAGAAATCCTAAAATACATCCGTGAAGAAAAGGTGGAACAAGAAGCAGAGCAAATGGAAGAGCAACTGTCAGACCAAACTAAAGATCCAGAGCATTCAGGAGAAACATCGCTGTTTTGGGCGGTACAAATCAAAAATATCGCCCAGAAGCTTGACAGAATGGAACTCCCATTCCAAGTCAAGCACCATACGAGACCTCCTAATTTTCTTTCTTTCTTTGCAGGAACCACTGGAACAACAAGGAGCAAAAATGGCACGAGCACTGAATAGAACAAAATCCTTTCTGCCACTTTTCCGTTGGAAGAGACCATTCAAAAGCAACGCTCACGGGATTGTCTTTAATCGGACATTCAAAACGACATTGAAACCTCCTTAACATATGAATTTCAGTCACGTCTGGCTGAAGACGAAAAATTTAGCGCTAGCAGGGAGGCAACCCATGCAATTTGTTGTAATTTGTTTTCATATTTTGTGTGAACTTTTTAATTTTGTGTGTTAGTTTTGCAGGAAAAATAAAAACGGAATTTTTCAGGACAAAACAAGCCAGTGCAAGCGAGATTTTCATAAAATAAAAATTTGACAAAATCACGAAGATACAAAGTGAATCCAGAAGAGACGGCCGAGTAAGGAGTCAGCTCTTGGGACGTGTCCCTATGGATTTATCCGTCGCAAGACATGGTTTTGCCCAAAAAAAAACCCTAATTGACCGAGTGTCGCGACGCCAGGCACCACGGCGTCGCGACGCGAACTCGATTCAGAGACACAAAACAGGGCGCTGACAGCATCTCCTTTCACTCTTCATCTTCTTCAAATCTTCAAACACTGCAACACCCATAGCCGACCTTCATTCATCCCCACCGTGAACGAAATCATCCAACCAAGACCCATCTCAATCAAACCAAAACCTCACAAAACCGAGCAATCACCATTTTCTCTCAAACATCCACCATAACTGAAACTGCAAAAGCCGAGAACCTCCACAACAGTTGAAACCGACGAGGACCACCAGCCACCGAGCATTTGACCGAGACCACAACCGCAACCTTCGCCAAGACAAACACCAAGCCTTTACCGAGCCACCAGAGACCGAGATCTACCAAACCCATCATCATCTTCTTCTTCGAAATCAATCACCATCACCGAAGTCTCAATCTTGACCGAGTCGACCTTCACCATCGCAAGCACCACAGCCGAGACCCATGGCCGAGCTTCCAACCTTCGACCAAGATTCACCCAAACCGAGAGCCATCGCCGAGATCCACCCAAACAGAGACCGAACTGAGCATCGCCGGAACTGGACCGGAGCCGAGTCACCTTTGCCGAATCCTTGCCAAAACCGAGCCTCACCGGAGCTACTACTGCCAAATCAGATATGGTCTTCAAAAGTGTTAACTGGTAAATCTGAGAAATTAATGGAGACCTGTGATATGGCAATTTGGGAGTATTGGATTCAATTGATTGGACTTTGGAAGTGTTGATTGATTTTTTTTGATTCGTAGTCGTGGGGGCGAAGAGTTGAATTGGGGTGTTTGTGGCCTTTGAGAGAGATTTAGGTTGTGTTGGATAATCAAAAATTCAGAGGAGATTCTGCCAAAATTTTAAAAAATGGCCAAATAGCGATCGTGGAAAGAACCGTAATCTGGGCATAAATCTTAATCGGTAATTTTTCCTGTAAAATTTCAGCTAACCAGTTACGACCTTCTAAACTCTTCTTCTACTTTTTAAGACATTGGGGACAATGTCTCATTTAGGTTTGAGGGAGGGAATTAGTTTATTAGTACCTTGTTTTTAGTTTGTATGTTGTTTTTATTTTTAGTCCAAATTTTTTCGAAAAATACAAAAAATTTGAAAAATTTTCAAAAATTACAAAAATATTTTGTGTTTTTTTTTTTTTTTTTTTTTTTGTGTTTTGACTAAAAAGGTGAAATTGGTAAAAGATAGCCGAGTAAGGAGTTTCCACTCATGAGACGTATCTCAAACCTATTTCGAAACAAGTTAATTTTTGTTTATTTCCTTTTGAATTATTTAATTTGTAAATTCTCCATAAAATTGACTAAAATGGATCTTCATATGCTCAGTTGGCAGGTATTATCAACATACATGGAAACATACGGACATGAGCTAAAGTTGAAAAGTTTGTAATATTCAGTTCTCTAGTTTAATTGGAGGAAGCATCTCTAAAAAGCAATGGGGTAAAAAAAAACGTCCGAGATCCGAGTTATTAAGTCTGTAAGGGTGTTTTAACACCCAGTGCCCTAAAACCAACTGTTTGGGAGTCACTGGCCCAAAGCTCGCTACATGGATCGAAGATGCTGTAAAAATATATTTATATCTGAAGTCTGAGTAATTAAGTCCGTATGGGTGTCTTAACACCTGGTGCCCTAAAGCCAACTGGTTTGGGAGCCACCGACCCAACACTCGTTACATAGATGGAAGATATTGTATATAAATAAAAAATAGAGAAAAAAATCAAAGAAAAAAAATCAGAAAAATGAGAAAAAATTATTCCATTGCTACAAAAAGGTGTGAAATCTGATAGAACTTTAGGACAAAAATATTACTCTCTTATCAACTGCACTTATGACTGTTGTGGGAAAAAATGAGTTGTTTAATATTTTGTTGGCTGTGTATATGAAGAATGGTAAAAATGATCGGAGAATTTACTTATTTAGTAATTTAGAAAGAAACAAAACAACTAGTAACTTGGAGTAGAAATTTCACCTAATTAGTCAGTAACTTCTTTATTCTCTTTTCTCTTGTCTTTTTGCTTTTGTGTGCATTAGTTTTAACTAAATTTTTACTTTTGTAAAAATGTTTGTGGGTATCATTGCTGTAAACCCTCACGAGACTACAACTCGTCCACTAGGGACACCTAGGGGTTTAAAGGCTTGTTGCATACGCTAAATGCAACCGTGATCCCTACGAAAGTGGCTTAGTTAAATTTTATTTATGTTATTTTATTCTATGTTTTGCTCGAGGACTAGCAAAATGTTAGGTTTGGGGGTGTGATGAGTGGTATTTATATCACTATTTCCCACTCATTTAACCTAATATTTTGTATAGTTTCTTGAGTCTTGTGAATATTTTGATGTGTTTTGTGTTATTTTGTAGATAAATAAAGTTTCAGGACATTCTGGAGGTGATTTGGGGAAAAACAGGAAAAATTGGCAAAAAGGGCATTTTAGTAATTTATCCGTGTCGCGACGCCCAAGTCATCCGCGTCGCGACGCCTAACATGCACCGGAGTCTGCTAACGTGCGCCGGGTCAATGGGTCAGAATTTGAGAAGTTTGACTTTGCTAACGTGCGTCATGCCACGTGTCACCATCACAACTGTTATGCTAATGTGCGCCGTGCCACGTGTCATCATCCTACGGTTCCGACACTCACAATTTCCACGTGTGCCACGTGTCATCCATGTCATCGCCACGTAATCGGTCAACGAGTCAACTATGCCACGCGCCGTGCCACGTCATCGTCCACATCAGATGGTCAACAGAGTCAACATGCCACGTCATCATCAGCCAATCACGCCGTGACACGTGTCGCAATCCTATGGTGCCGACAATTGATCTCAGCCACCTTGCCACGTCAGCGCCATGTCATCGCAATAATTGAGCTCTTAGCCGCCTCGCCACGTGTCGCCTTATCCTCTTATCCGAATCGCCATGTGTCAAGCCGAGAACATGCCACGACTCACTATTCCAGTGTCGCGACGCCAAAGGCTCCAGCGTCGCGACGCCAGAAGCTTATATGCGCCTATAAATTCAGCTTCGAATTTCAGAATTCAACACACCTTCCTCTCTCTTCAATTCTTTCTAAAGAGAGAGTTTCTCTCTCTAGATTCTTTAGTTTTTAGTTTTTTTTTTTTTAGTTTTGTAAATAATTTTAATTACCATTTGTAATAATAGTAATTTAATTTTTACTTTTTACTTTTTACAGTTTTTACTATTCACCATGATAAGGTAACTTCTTCAGCTAGGGTGAAAGGTAATTCTTTTACTGTTACTATTTAGATTAATCTCCCTTAAAAATAATATATTCACTATTTAAAATACTGACTTAAAAAGGATACCGCTATATTGGTCGGTTGGTAATTTAATTTTAATCTGGTTTAAACCTGACTAATCAAGGATAACGCCAGATTGGTCGGTTGGTAATTTAATTTTGGTTCCGCCTTTATGGCTGGTTGGACTTAATTTGACTTAATCTGGATACCGCCAGATTGGTCGGTTGGTAATATTATCACAATTTATATATTATTTTATGAGAGATGTCTAAATTAGTAGTAGTAAAAGTAATTCGTTTTACCTTAGCATTTTATTGTTATTTTACTTTTCAGCATTTTTACTTTATGTCTTTTACTTTTATGTTTTTACTAGTCCTAGTTATGTGTTAGTTATCTGGAGTTGTGATGACTTTTAATATCACCGGTTTATAATGGGTTATTTTATAGTTTGGGTAATTTAAATGTTTACTTATTAAGTCTTAAGCTTAATGTTTCTTGTTGTCTGATCACCAATAAGATTGATGTGGTAAATCTAAAATGAACTAGACATAGGGATTTTAGGTTTCAGCCTTAGACTTAATAGCCCACGATCTTCCTTGAGGATAGATAACCCTTTAATAGATTTCCTTACAAGATAGGAATATACCTGTCGGGCGGGGGTAGCCATAATTGGAACTTAAACTTAATGAATCCAGATAATTTGTTGACATAGACATATGGTTCAATTGGGTTAAACTGTGTATTTGCGTCTGACCATTGACAGAGGTTTTTGCATAATTTAGTGTTACAGGTTAGTAAACTGATCTATTACACAAACATAAAATAACCACTTCATCTTTTAAAAGATATTAGAATGATTCACACCCTAGATCTTTGTGTCTTTTGTTATTTTCCTTAGTATTTTCTTTTATCTTTTTATTTATTTAATTATTGTGCAAAATCACATTCAACCAATCAAACAATCATTCTCTTCTCCATTTAATTAGATATTTGTAAATAAATAGATTCAACAATTAATAACAATAGTAGGAATTAAGTCTTCGTGGGATCGATATTTTTATACTACTTGAACGATACGTGCGCTTGCGTTATACGTGTGTGTTTACGCCGGTCAATACGACAAAAAATATCTGAATTATTCATCAAATGTAGGATATCATAACTTTTCTCCGAAGTTACTTAGGATTTCTAAAATTTTCTCTGAACTTGTCTTCGAAGTTATGGCTGTTGTTGTTCTTTATTACTGCCTAGACAATGAGGCGTTCACTTGATACCATAATGTATGGATTGCAAAACCGATTGTTGGGACATATGCCGTAGATATATAAGATATTACAAGATATGGACTTATCGATCTACTGTGCGAGATGTGATGAGACATCCTTTATACTTTAGATACCCCAGTATATGGTCGATTATGTCAGATGTTCATCGGTAACATCAATCCGGAAACGATCCATAAGCACCCTTTTTCAATTTTGTACTTGGTTGTTCGAGAGGAGGTTGGATATTACCTCTAATTTGATATGTGAGGTATTGTGGTGTCTGGTTATGGAAGATATACAGTTTGGGCCTCATGATGGCTGGCGGTACAAAGTGTGACTTGATCAGAGAGCTTTCATAGGTAAGGTTCTGGGACCAAAGCTTATGGAGAGTGAGTGTACCTTATTTTATGATGCCTGATTGCATGCTTTGAGGCAGAGACACATCAAACTAAACATTTGGTCTATATAGGGTATCATTTAGTTTATCATCGTACTGGGTATCGATCACCAAGATGAGGTCAATTTAGACATCATTTTGCTAGACTGCATACTACAGGTCATATTTTATATTGTACATATTAATTTATTTTTATATTTTATATTATACACAAATCCTAAAAATATATTTTTCCTTGCAGGGTGGACATAAGAACTCTTATTATAAGGTATTGGTTTCAGATTCATGCCCATAGTAGGATGGGCATTCCCCATGGCATGGTCATCACCCGGCTCATACAGTATTTTTAGCTAAATTTTGATGAGGAGGTGGTCTCCTTTGAGCATTCGACTGTCATTAACCAGAGATCCATGCGATGGGGGAGCCTTTATTGTACATAAGCATGCGATGTTTTCATGACAGATATCGAAAAATGGTATATATTTTTCATGATAAAAATTGATAGTGATTCGAGTATTTAAATTTTTTTATTTATCTGTTTGGTATGTCACCGTGCTACGCAAAACTAGCCATCACAGGTTGATCATGTTGCTGATGATCCACTAAAAGGCTCTGATACGCTGGCCCATCTCACACTTCTCATCCTCCAAGTAATATGTTAGTCAATTTGTTACGTGACCGCATATTTGCGATAGAGGAGGGTCAGACGTGTATCTCTCTCAGCTGACATTCTCCTCGGAAGCTTTAACGCCTCATGTAATTACCGATTCATTCATTTCTGCCGATCATCCATTCTCTTTGATCCTCGTCTGACTTGATGATGTATTGCTGACATTGATTTTGATGATATGTCTTTTTTTTTTCATTTTGATGTATAGTTAACTGTTTTGTTGTATAATTATATATATATAAGTCCCAAAAAAAGGAATTTAGTAAAATTACTCCAAAAATTAAATCATAAATAAATAAAATTTATTTTATTAATATATATATATATATATATATATATAAATGAAATATTATAAAAAAAATAACCAAATGAACTTCGGATATCCGAAATTTTAAATAAATAAATAAAAAAAGAACTTCGGGTAGATTTCGGAGAATAATTTAGATTCTCCGAAATCTACTTTGGAGAAAATAATCATTTTGACAAAACTCACATGTTGGGACTCATTTTGACAAATTACAAAATTTTTTTACTCAATTTACCAAATTCCCTTGAAAATATCAATCCACCTTATTTTTCGTTCAAATGAATGAATGATGATATAATAAAATGAACATCGCGTTGATAAAATTCTTCATCAATTTTTTGTTCTCTCAATGATAAAAAGGTCAAAATATTGTACGGATAAAAAGGAATTAGCCATTGAATAAAAATGGCTGTGGTATATGTATTATGTATCTGTTGAAAAATGGTAATGGATTACATTATTGTAGGATGTGTACGGGTGCATTAGACGTGGTTTGATGATGTAGGATTTATGATCTCACTTTGAGGTCCTAAATTCGAATTCAGGGAATGTGTTGTTAGGAGATCGTGGGCTGAAGCTGGCACGCAAGTAAAGAGAAATTGAGAATAATTGTTAATTTATGAGGTGTTGCCTATCATATAATAATACAATAATAATTATGAGGCATAATCTACCATAAATATTAACAATAAAATAAAGTAATGAGACACAGATTTACGTGGCAAAACTTTCAATGTGAGGGAAACATCCACGAGCAAAAGTATAAGGATTTCACTATAGTGGAAATAATTTTACAACATCTTTCTAAACACAATGGATTTATATATATATATATATATATAAGTCCCAAAAGCCAAAAAAAAATTAGTAAAATTACTCCAAAAAATAAATCATAAATACATAAAATTTATTTTATTAATATATCTATATAATAAAGGAGAATGGTGAAAGAGAGTGTATCCAACGGTTCTCTTTATGTGGCTTAATTGACGGTCCAGATCATTTCATTGGTAATTGGAGGAAAAAGAGTGAATTGATTGATGGAAATTGTCAAAAATTTTCAAATTAAAAAATAGAAAGTTAAAATAAAATCATTTAATTCTGTAACACCGTGCCGTAGGCACGGCAAATACTATAACACTGTGCCGTAGACACGGGCATCATTTAATTAAAAAATAAAATTATTTAATTATGTAACACCGTGTCGTAGGCACGGGCAAAAACTAGTATATATATATATATATGAAATATTATAAAAAAAATAACCAAACGAATTTCGGATATCCGAAGTTAAAAAAAAAATTAAAAAAAAAAAAAAAAAAAAAACTCCGGGGTAGATTTCGAAGAATAATTTGGATTCTCCAAAATCTACTTAGGAGAAAATAATCATTTTGACAAAAATCAAATATTATGACTCATTTTGACAAATAACAAAATTTTTTGGCTCATTTTACCAAATTCCCTTGAAAATATCAATCCACCTTATTTTTCGTTCAAATGATGATATAATAAAATGAACATCGCGTTGATAAAATTCTTCATCAAATTTTTTGTTCTCTCAATGATAAAAGGTCAAAATATTTGACGGATGAAAAGGAATTAGCCCTTGGATAAAAATGTTGAAAAATGGTAATGGATTTATACCTTGGAAATTTTTCAGATGATCAAAATATAACTTGTTCTTCATTTTTATTTGGAAATGGCTTATTTAAGTGCCTCAAAATATAAAATTCTTTCATTGGACATCAATTAAATAAGCAAAACTAACAACAGTAAGAAGAATATTTTTGTTTAAAATAAGCAATTAGCCATCTTCTAGGCAGAAACTGTTTGTACATTATAATTATGTGCCTCTGAATCTAATGTGACCAAAAATAATAAAAATAACAATAATGATTATAATAAGAGAAACATGTATTTTTCAATACTCTTCTTTGTGAATCTGCAACTTATCAGGATTGAAAACTCACCTTTTGCTGCAATTGAATTAGAATGAGGTCAGTATTTCTTTTGGTTCAGATTTCATTCCAATCCTTCCTCTTTAGATGCTTCTCTCAAAGTGAGGATCATATCGGCGAAGTAACTGCAGGAAAGCAAGAATTTCGCGACTTTGTTCTAGGTTGAGATGCTCATGAAGCGAGGTTGGTGATGCCAAAGTAGACAGTTTTTTGTTGGAATGCATTGATGGCACAGTCGAGTTGCAAGTGACCCAAAGGAGACCTAAATCGAATTCCGTAACCAATCCCTGCTCCAGATCCTGGTTTGCCTTGTCTCAGTGCTGGATTTCCTGAAACTCCCACATCATATATTTTCATAGGGAAACAAGTTTCCATAAGAGCATTGCAAGGCTAAAAACCATATAGGTAAGATAATAGTTATTAAGCAATTGAAAGTACAGAGAAGTCAGGATGGGTGAGTTAGAACAAGCACAAGCAGAACCTACCACGCAACATTTTTCGAGGAAAATTCACTTGGGCTAACAAGAAAAATCCAAAGTACACTAAGAATATAGTGAGGCATTTTGATAGGTAAGATATAAATTCCACAAATACAGGTTTATTTCCCAACCTACTGTCCATTGTTAGTTTTGACCACGTGATACTGGACAACTCTATGTTTTCTCGAAGGAAGGGAAAATAATTTAAGGTGCGGGGATATTAGAATGATAAGACTATCTCATTCAAAAGTTGAATTTATGGGCTAAAAATGCAGATTCTTCATTAGTTAGAGAAGAACTATCACAGTCAACTCTGTTCCCCTTTTCTCACACATTGGAATTTAAGTAGGTACACAATCACAAAAAAGAAAAATAAAAAACCGAAACTTTTAAGGTGGACTTTTATCAGAATGAAGATCAACTTTACCAGCAGTGCCTGTCTCTTGGGCAAGACAGAGAATGGAACTCACCGGGTACATGACGACCAGAGCCCAAATCAGTTCCACAGTCCAAGAAAACAGCACCATCCAACATCTTGTTCTGAAAACAGCATAAAAGGATTTTGAGGGTCAGGTCAGTGACAGGCTGACAGCCAAGTAAGAATCTGGAGCTAAAAAACAAAAAGCAAATTTCAAAGAATCATAATGACAAACATAATAGGACATTTTACCAAGATGTTAAAGTCTCATGAACCAAGCAGAAGTGGAACCAGCATTTTATGGAGTCAATCAATGTGCCAAAGCATAAATCATCTTCTAACAGTGATTTTTCTCTATTCCAAGTATACAAACAAAATGTACTTGGAGTGAGATGTGAAAAGAAGTATACATTACATACAGTACCAAAGCAAAAAAACAAGTGATAAAAAAATAAATGCACACTAGAACTCCTGGTTTTATTATACATGACAACATGGTCACATTCACAGGGTTTGGAAACAAACTTATGCTGCCACACAAGAGTTCAAATGGTCAAGTGTTAACTTGTTATCCGCTTGGTAATGGGCTCGAATCTTGGAAACAATCTCTCTGTGAAAAACAGGGTAAGGCTGCGCACATCAGGACCTTCCTCAGACCTTGCTTGTAACTATCAAGAATTTTGATACCGCTAAATGAAATTCCTTCTTAGCAAATCAGATACAAAACTGTACAAAAGGTAGCTTAATGTGTGCAAAAAGGCCCTGAAAAGACTTTCTAATTAACCATTGTCTACATGCCTAAGTATGCAACTGTCACGGTGTCACCCTATTCCTTCTCTTAGTTCCATTAACACACACACAAAAAAATTAGTTAATTTCAATCAATCAAATATACGCCTTAGAAAAACCATATACACCATAGATAAATTGGTCTTTGTAGATTCATAGACACATTAATGGCATCTAGAAGATGTTTACCCTAAAAAAAGGACCATTAAGCTCTTATAAATATTTTAAAAGAATTATTTTTTAAAAAAATGAAAGTGAAGGTCCCATATGCTGGGCAACAGAAGAACCCTCATCTTTTCTGAAGAACTTTGGCAACAATATTATGAAATGTATTAGTTAGGGCAAAGATCTGAAACCTCGGAAAGATTGTTGATTTCCTGCAAAGGTGATTGGCTGTAAAAATAGCTTTTCCTAATGATGAAAATCAAAATAATTTACAAAATGCCCATATCCCAACTGAAATGATCCACCTTGAACTTCTACAGCAAATCTTTCTCAAGTCAAAAAAACCCGGGCCGGGCCCTATACTTAAAAGCCCGGCTCGGGCTCGGGCCGAGCCGGGCTTAGCATTTTTGGCCTGGGCCTGGCCCGGACTTCAACCCAAAAAAAAAAAAAAAAAACACATATATATATATATATATTTTTAATATGTTTGTAGCATTTTTATTTGTTTGTATCATTTAAATTGTTAATTTATCGATGAAACTTTTGATTTATTTGTGAATTGTCTTTGCATATAGTGTGAATGTATTTTGTATTTGTATGTTTTTTATTTTTTTTTTAAAAAAGGGCCGGATAAAGCCCGGGCCCGAGACCGGCCCAGAAGACGCCCGGGCCGGGCTTTTCCAGAACCCGGGCTTTTATTTTTCTTGCCGGGCTCGGGCTGATAAGCCCGGCCCTGGCCCGGCCCATTGCCACTCTTATAATAGAACTATACAAATTTAGCTTGTAAAATATTTTGCCGAAAACCAGCAAAGTTTTGTCTATTTTCTTCTCACTTTCCCGTAGCTTCGATTAGCCAAATAAAGAAGCAACTATTATTTTTCTTTTTTCTTCTTCTCGTTCCCTTCCAGTATTAAAACTAAGCTTCATTTTTTTTCACTTATGGTTGGTTGGAGTACGCTAGTTCTAAATATTTGAACTTATGAGTTCAGTCAAGAAACTAATTTAAAAAGTCGCAAAATGCTCAATGGGTTATTTCAACAATTCCCCTTTACAAAAATTTCTTCATCAAAATTTCTAAAATTTATCTGTACCTTAGCCCAAATTGTCTCAAGCTTTTCAAAAGTCTCCAAATTTATATGAGATTCAAGTATATTACTTCCTATAAATCTTGCTAGCCAAATAATGAACTTTCTATCAAAATTATAAATGACTACCCAACAAAATAAATTTTCATCCAAATTCTCACTTGCAATGACAAGAGATGTGTACTCGCTTGGGTATAACACTCAAAATTGCCATATGTATTCTCAAGTTCTATGTCAATATCATTGAAAACCAGATAACCTCCCATAACTATTGCCTTATATCTCTATGACTTCTAAAAGTATATAACTCTACAATTATACAAGTCTATAGCCTTCGAGCATTTTGTAAGTCCCTTTATTTATACATAGGTATTGACCGACTTCATTTTAAATTAGTTTTCTTAATACATAAGTCCAAACATTTAAAACTAATCTAACCCAACCATAAGTGGAAAAAGAAATGAAGCTTAGTTTGAAAGAAAGAATAGGAAAGGAGAAGAAGAAAACAAGAAAGAAAGAAAGAGATGAAAAAGGAAACAATAGAGAGGAAACAAATAACATAAAGTTTCTTTTCTTACTTTGGCTAATGGAAGCTACGGGAAAAGTAGAAGACAATTGGGGAAACATTGCCAGACTTTCAGAAAAATATTTCACTACCTAATATTTTCTAGTTCTATTAGATAAAATTAGAAAATTTTATCCTAGAAGTTCTAGGCATGTCATTTCACCACCAACGGATGCAAAGAAAAAGGTAAAGGAAGCATTTCCCATCTTTTCCAAGCTATTCAATCTGACTGTGAATCAAGTCCACACATATGAGACCTGCAGCCTATTCTTGCACCTTTAAGCCAGAGATAGATGCAAATTTTCAGGAAAAAAAAGATCATGCACCTATCTTAGTCAAATACCAAGATTCTCATTTAATTGCAACTTGAAAATCATTGCAAGCTCATAAGGTTTTTCACCTTGCAAGGGTATCTATAAAAGCTTCCGATAGCAATAGAATTAACTTAGTACACTAAAGGAAGTTAATCTTAGGCCTTGACTCACATGGTAATGTAATGAGGCACCTGAATATGCCTTCAATTTGAATTGAAAAGAAAGTGGAAACAATAAACCCTAGCAATATAAAGAGCACATCACGGCTTAATCATTCTAAATCGGTTGAGAATCATAGATTCTTTGAACCATGAAGCTCAAGTAGGCTGCCTTCACTAAAAAGACTATCTTAAATTTAAATGCATTGAAATCATGGGAAAGATGTATAATATGCAGTTGCATCATATTTATAATAGTAGTATAGGATTAGGGTAGGGGTGTCAAATTTACCCGGACCCGGCCCCGACCCAGATCTGCATAGACCCGGGTCCGTGATTAAAATATCCGGACCTGGGTATAATAAATTAGGACCCAGGCGAATCTGGATCCGGAACTGGACCCCGGATCGCACGAGTCCGGCCTAGATAGATCCGGGTCCGAAAAAATAAATTAGAATATAATAAAAAAAATACAAAATAATATGCATATATAAATAAAAAAATATAATAGAATATAATTAAAAAATATAAAAGAATTGAAATAAAACTAATAAAACTAATAAAATTGACAAAATACAAATATAAATATAAAATAATACAATTAAAAAATAAAAAACGGGTATCCGGATCTGGACCGGGTATACACGGGTCTGGATCCGGGTCCCGGGTCCAGGGCAAAAAAAAATGCTTCCGGATCCGGATTTTTCCATCCCTAATTAGGGGCAGGATCCATGGCACTATCGTTTTTACACAAAGGGAGATATTAAATTAATGGAATTGGGATATGGATGAAATATACTATAAAACGAAGCATGGAACAGAGCCACTATGAAGAAGTTCCGGGAGTTACGAAGGAAACTTCGAGTTCATATTGGTCATGGTTGAGAATGGGAATTGAACTCTATGAGATAAATCTCCATTGTTCCTCAGTAGCTCAGTGGTAGAGCGGTCAACTGTTAACTGATTGGTCATAGGTTCGAATCCTACTTGGGGAGATTTGATTGGATTGCTATCCTTCTATTACTTTCTTTAAGAACCCTAAATCTTAAACCCTAAGTGTATTGATCATACAATCTAAAATTGTAAAAACAGGGGACTCTTCTTGATACTGAACTATTTGTATATATATGCAGTTTTTCAATGTTAAAAACCATTGGAAGTAAATTTTTGTCATAAAACAAAACAGTTTATGAATCATTGAATTGTTTAAAAGACTAACTAATATTTGAACTTTAAGGGAATTATACATCAGAGGAATACAGGTTCAACATTTGAAAAGCTTTAAAAAAAGACTAGATAGATTGGTTGTACAAGTAACTGAAAATGGTCCACAATCTGGCAAGGTGTGCTGCATGAGTCATGACATGTATCTATGGCCTCTATGAGACTCTTGGGTCAACGATAATGATCAGAAAAATCGAGGAATATTAAACAGTGCAGTAATTATGTACTAGAAGAACCACCAATGTTATGAGGAGGCCATATATCAAAGATATTGGATGTAAAAATTGAATACAAGAAATTACAAGTTTACCCCCAATCAGTGTTCTAAAACGCGCTAGGCGCTAGTCGGGCGGCGACCCAGCGCCTAGCGCCTAGGGCGCCTACGCGGGGCCTAGGCGGGGCCTAGGAAACTAATCGGAAATAGAGAATTTTCATAATTAGGTTTAAGATTTGGAGTGATTTTGACAAATTAATCATAGGAAAATGTTGTTTGAGCAATGGGTAAGATTTATAGAGGGTCAATTTCATGAGAAACTAACAAAAATTGAAAAAATTATGGTTTTTTAAAATTAGGGTTTATGCATCAAATTGGGGATTTTTAAAATTGATGAGTTAGAGAGTTTGTTTTGTAAAATTAAGGTTAGGGATAAGATTAGGGTGTAAAATCCGACCGGAAAACATCATCAATTTTGAATTCTGAGTCGGTCAACGGCGGTTGACCGCCGGTCAACGGCGGTCAACGGCCGTTGACCACCGAATTTCGCGGCCAAAATTTGCCGGAATGGGCAGAAAATGCCGCCCATTCCGGCGAACGCCTGGCCCCAACGATTTGGGGCCAGGCGCGGCGGCCATAGGCCGCCGAGCCTATACGCGCCGCCTAGGCGCGCCTAGGCGGCGCGTTTTAGAACAGTGCCCCCAATGAAGTAATGACAAGAGAAGTCATTGCGTACCAAAGGGATTGTCAATTCAGCATTAGTAACCAGACATGATCTCCCAGATCCAACAGCACCCTCACCATACCCTCGAACACTACCAAGACCCCCAATTGCAAATGCTTGATAAGGAGCCATGTCCCCTACAATTGAGCCACCTGTCAGGCTGTTACACGAAAGATTAGAAAAGGCAAATGAAAACAAGAATACGAATGTTGGTTTGGTTTCAATGAAACAATTGAAGCATGTGGAAACTTGGGTAACGGCATCTCTTTTCCAAAATGAGATTTATGAAATCTCTGAGGCTGGTTAGGCATCCCCTTTTAGCACATAATGATTTTACTCATTACAAATTTATGCTTTCTTTTCACACTTAAATGGTTTTACTATTTTGCCCATCAAATTACCAGTTCCTAGTTCTGAGAAATAACTATCTAGTATATGTTTATTAAGAGCATTTCTTGTGCTTCCTAGCAGACCTGAATTCAGAGTCTTGCTTTCCTACGTTCCTGCTTCTAACTACTCATTTCACATAATCTGCGCTCTAAAACCAATGCATAGCCGAGTTGAACAAAGAGCCAACATAAACATTGCTCACCTTGTCAAGAGAAATGCTGGTCCAAGCTTGACACCCTTTGATGCAACAAATTTGAACCTGTTGAAGATTAGCCACTTGGATAGAACTGGAATCCCCTGTTCTATTTGCATACTAAACTGAAAGCAAGGGAGACTCAAAGTCAGCGGAGTATGAATAAACACTCAGAATGCACACGTCCAATTGCAGGGAAAATGCTACATTATAGATCAGTAAGTGAAGATACTTTACACGAGAGAAACTGTGATCATTTGCCTTAGCATATCGAGATTCTTGCTTTAAAACTACCATACTGTCGTGGTTACTCCCACTGCAAAACAAACATCATACAGACTGATTTAAACAAATCAGTCAACCATATTGTTTGAGAGTAACAGTACAAGTCACAATCACCTGCTAGTCACAGGAAATCCATCAAGATCTCTGGTTATAGACCGACAATCATCATTCACGGGTCGAACATGCTGCAGGGCTAAGTTTATTTATTTACCATCTCAAATAAACCATAGATTGATAAATAGCAGATGGACAAAAAACAAGAAAAAATATGCCAAGTAGAAACTAGGAAGTGATAAGTCGACAATTCGTCATCAAACCTCAAATTTTAAACTAGTTGTGCTGCTCCATTTCGAACTTGTAGGTTCACTTATATCCAATCCCAGTGATAAACGAGACAAATTCACACCTCCACTCCCTGAACGAGAGAAATTGTCTATTGGCACACCGTGTACCCCAATTTCTGGTGAAAGAGAGTGCTGGGAAAATAATTATCAAATTAGAACTGATATGTGCTTAATTCCAGCCCAAACTCAAGTTTCACTTCCGATTCTCAATTGGAATTTCATTAATTAGACCATATGAGTTTGAGTGGCTTCCAACAAGTCCAACCCGAATAAAAATTGTTGCTAAGGAAATACAAACCTGAATAACAAAACACTGTTGAGAAAGCCATTCAGGTCTTGGCCTCCGATAAGCAACCAAAACATTTGAATCATAAAGACCCTTATCCCACGATACATCAAGCTTCTCACTCCCCCCGAATAAATTTGGATGTTTGATGCAAAGACTGCAATGAACAAATTGACAATTGTTACACCACCTCCCTTGCTACACACTTGATCACCAATAAAAATGAAAACAGAAAAGATTGTGTTTCCAAATCACGATTTTCACTTTGTTAGATCTTAACCTAAAAATAATGAAAAAGCAAAATGTAAACAAAAACATGGTATTTAAAAAAAAATCGAAAAAAAAAAAAAAAAAAAAAGTACCCAGAAAACCAAAAAACCATAAAATTTGAAATAATAAAAATAAATAATTCCTACCTGCCGATTACAAGAGAAAGAGGACTGCTAGTATTCCTGCTAAAACGTAAGACAACAGTTAATTAGAATTTCCCTTTCTTTTAGAAAAATTAAATCAATCAAATAAAAGAATAGAAATAATGAGATGGGCTTAAAAAAAAAAAAGAGACCTGAGAGGAGGGAGCATCAAAGAAGCACAAAGCTTGTGAGTGAAATCGACATTAACATCAATCTTGGCTGCAATAACAAGAACAAGACATTCATCATTCATTCACCATTAAACAATAATAATAATAATAACAACAACTAACACTCTGAAAAATCAAAATTGTAATTTATAAAATATATTTATATATATACACACACCTTTGCCAGCATGGATGCTCTTCTGAGCGCCCATAGCAACGTCAGTAATGGGGGTGACGCATAAAACATAAATAAATCAAATGGGAGAGATTCTGAATTAATGAATGTTCTTTCAGGCAGTAGTGATGGCGTGTTATGTGTTTGTGTGTGAAATGGGTAAAGAAGCTTTAAAGCTCCCAAGTTTGTTATCTTCTTTTTTTCGGCTTTGCTTTCTCCATTGGCCTTCTCTTCTCTTGCACGTGCAATCAACACCCCTTATTTCCCATCCCAAAATAAATAAAATGAATTACGGGTAAAATTACTCCAAAACTTTAAATTGTTATAAAATAAGAGATAAAATGAAGAAAAATACCTTGTAAAGCTGCAAGCTTTTCTTCTTATTGATTTTAGAATGAATGGTTTTTGATACCAAAATACAAAGGGGATTCCTCTATATTTATAGAGAGGAGTTATGGTAGAGATAAGTTACAAAACAATAAATATAATAATAAATTACAAGATTAAGATTAAGTAGTTGGGATCACCACAATTTACAACACTCTCCCCTTGAGCCCGACTACTTTAGTCATAAATAATTTGTTTGACTTCTGAGCGGAATAACATTGCCTCATTAAAACCTTGCCAGTAAAACCCAGTGGGACAAAACCTGGTCGAAGGAAAAAGAGTACAATGTACTTATGTCATGTCAATGAACATGCTCCCCCTGATGAGAGATATCATCAAGATAATTTGCTCAGTCGGCGCATGCCAATGCTATATATAAGCTTCTCAAATGTTGACGTCGATAAAGCTTTAGTAAATAAGTCTGCAAAATTATCGGTTGACCTTATTTGCTTGACATCAATTTGCTTGCTCTGCTGGAGCTCATGAGTATAAAAGAATTTAGGTGAGATGTGTTTGATTCTGTCTCCCTTGATGTACCCTCCTCTGATTTGGGCAATACATGCAGCATTATCTTCATATATAACTGTTGGAATATCTGTGGCAGAATTTAAGTTGCATGTACTCTGAATGTGATGTATAAGTGACCTTAACCATATACACTCCCTGCTTGCTTCATGTAATGCAAGTATCTCTGAGTGATTGGATGAGGTAGCAACAAAAGATTGTTTTGTAGATCGCCATGAAATTGCTGTATTATTATAGGTAAAAACATACCCCGTTTGTGAACGTGCCTTATGAGGGTCAGAGAGATATCCTGCATCAGCGTAACCAACAATGCCTGGATTTTGTGTTTGCTCATTTGAATAAAACAATCCCAAGTCTTTAGTGCCGTGAAGATAACGAAAGATATGTTTGACACCATTCCAATGTCTTCGAGTTGGCGCAGAACTAAATCTTGCCAATAAATTAACAGAAAATGCAATATCTGGTCTCGTACATTGAGCTAAATACAACAAGGCACCGATTGCACTAAGGTATGGTACTTCTGGACCAAGTATCTCTTCATTATCTTCTTTAGGACGAAATTGGTCCTTTTTAGGATCGAGAGATCGGACTACCATATGAGTACTTAATGAATGAGCATTATCCATGTTGAAACGTTTGAGAATTTTTTCAATATATGCAGACTGATGGATAAATACTCCGTTAGTTTTATGCTCGATCTGCAAGCCGAGACAATATTTTGTTTTTCCCAAGTCTTTCATCTCAAATTCTTTTTTCAAGTATTCAGCAGTTTTTAGAAGCTCTTCAGGAGTTCCAATTAAGTTCATATCATCGACATATACTGCTATAATGGCAAATCCAATTTCGGACTTTTTAATAAATACGAATGGGCAGATATGATCATTTATATATCCTTCTTTCATCAAATATTCACTCAAACGATTATACCACATGCGTCCAGATTGTTTCAATCCGTATAAAGATCGTTGTAACTTGATTGAACATAGTTTACGATCAATTGATTTATATGCTTCAGGCATTTTCAATCTTTCAGAGACTTTCATGTAAATATCAGTGTCAAGTGACCCATACAAATATGATGTCACTACGTCCATAAGACGCATGTCCAATCTTTCAGAGACTGCCAAACTGATTAAAAATCGAAATGTAATGGTATTCATCACTGGAGAATATGTATCCTCATAATCAATATCTGGTCTCTGCGAGAAACCTTGTGCAACTAGTCGCGCTTTATATCTAATGATTTCATTATGTTCATTACGTTTTCGTACAAACACCCATTTGTAACCAACGGGTTTGACATCTTCAGGTGTCTGGACTACAGGTCCAAATACTTCACGTTTGGCTAAAGAAGTCAATTCTGCTTGAATTGCTTCTTTCCATTTAGGCCAATCGTGTCTTTGTCTACATTCATTGATATTTTGAGGTTCAAAATCATTTGCAATTTCAGCAGCTACTGTATATGAAAACACATTGTCTATGGTTATTTCATTTCGATCCCACAGTTCTCTTGTATAAGTATAATTTGTAGATTTTTCCTTATTTTTGGAATTTTGAGCCTCTTCAGGGGTTGATATCTCTTCAGGGACTATCAGTTCTTCTGGAACTGGTGATTGAGAAGATGTGGGTATAGTCATTGCTCGAACATTATTTTAACAGAATCTAAATCTCTCATTTTCCTCTTCCGGGGAATAGTATCTTTAGAACCAAGTGGTCTACCACGTTTCTGACGTGTAATAGATGATTCATTAGCTGTATTTACACTAGATTGTTCAACAGGAATAACCACCCGAGCTGGTGTATTAGCAGTTGGTATATGAGACTTGGTTACTTTTGCAGCATCTGTAAATGCATCTGGTAATTGATTTGCAATTGGTTGCAAATGGATTATCCTTTGCACTTCATTTTCACATTGGCTGGTGCGAGGATCCAAGTGAGACATGGTAGGAACTTTCCAAGAAAGTTCATGCCTTGCTTCTGGAGGCCTTTTCTTTTCTCCTGAATTCGTTTGATCAATGATTCTGCCAATCCATTTTGTGTATGTACATGTGGAACTGGATGTTCAACATCGATTCCAACTGATGTACAATAGTCATCAAATGTCTTGGATGTAAATTCACCAGCATTATCTAATCGTATGGTTTGGATTGGACAATCTGGGAATTGTGCCTTTAATTTAATCATCATGGCAAGTAGCTTGGAAAATGCAATGTTACGTGTGGATAACAAACAAACATGTGACCATCGTGCAGATGCATCAATCAAAACCATAAAGTAACGGAAAGGTCCACTTTGTGGATGAATTGGTCCACAAATGTCTCCTTGAATCCTTTGTAAGAATGATGGGGATTCAAGGGCAATCTTAGATGGAGATGGACGTATCACAAGTTTGCTTTGTGAGCAAGCAGTGCAATTGATCTCATATGTCAATAGAATCTTCTGGTTCTTTAATTTATGCCCATTGGAATTTTCAATTATTCTACGCATCATCGTAGCTCCTGGATGACCAAGACGATTATGCCATAACATAAACATCTTTGGATTATTGAACTTCTGGTTCATCACTACATGACTTTCTATTGCATTTATGATTGTATAATACAATCCATATGAGAAAGCCGGAAGTTTTTCCAATATATATTTCTTACTTGAGATATTTTTGGTAATACATATATATTCTATTTTGTTTTCATCTAAAGTTTCAATATGATACCCATTTCTGCGAATATCTTTGAAACTTAGCAGATTTCTACTGGACCTGTCTGAATATAGAGCATTTTCAATGTATAATTTTGTTCCATTTGCTAATAAGATTATGGCTCTTCCAGAGCCTTCAATTAGGTCTACAGGACCAGATATAGTGTTTTACCTTTCCTTCACGTAATTGTACGTCCAAGAAATATTTTCTATCTCGAAGGATAGTGTGTGTGGTTGCACTATCAGCCAAACATATATCCCCACATTTATTTTTCGAACAAATAATTTCTTTGAAGGGTCCATATCCTTGAAAGTAAAGTTCATGTCACATAAATATAATTCAAAATAATAAATATACAATAAAATATAATAAAAAAATTAAAAACATCACATAAATATATATGAACCAAAATTACACACATATACTTAGAACTTCAGGTTCTCTTGAAAATTAATTGCTGATCTAGAACTTTAAGTTCCAATCTTACATTTCACAACTTTAATTTCCGATTTATAATATTAATATTTAGAACTTCAAGTTCATAAATATGCTATATAAATTCTGAACTTCAGATTCCATGGTAGATTTAAAACTGCAGGTTTTAATCTAAAATCTAATTAATTAAAGTTAGAACTTCAGGTTCGTTAATTGTAGTGTAATTATAGAACTTCAAGTTTTATAATTATTTTATATATCTAGAACTACAGGTTCTAATCTAATAATTAATTAATGAATATATAACTTCGGGCTCTAATTTACCTCTAATAGTTGATCACAATTATGAAAGAAATTAACATAAACTGTAAAATGAAAACAAAAATACAATTTCTATTTTCTGATGTGGAGGATCCAAATTAATGGCAACCACAGAACATACTCATAAAAATAATTAATTTCTTAAACTAATAATAAATAAAAGAATAACATAATGAATTATAACTACGAGTTATAATTTTAAGATTAAAATTTAGAACTTCAGGTTCTGAATTAGAACTACATGTTCTAATTTTAATATTGAGATTCATAACTTCAGGTTGTGAATTAAAACTACGTTTTCTAATTTAAAATTGAGATTTAGAACTTCAGGTTCTGAATTAGAACTACGGATTCTAATTTTAAGATTACAATTCAAAACTTCAGGTTTTGATCATATTACAAAACTTCAAGTTATAATATGAATTTTAAATAATTAATATTGATATAATCATAAAACAATATCAATTAACAATCTTATAACCAAATCAATTGATGAGCTGATCATCATACGAAACCAAATTAAAGAAAAAAATTTGGAGCCGAAGTACAATGGCCACGTTTAAAGGCATGCCCACTCCAATAAACGTCATTAAATCCACGCCAAATCCATCAAATTCACAAGCAGCAAGCAAAGGCTTCAGGCCTTGTTATTTGTCAATTTGATAAAGGTTTTATAAGCAACAAACAAAGGCTTATCAACATCCAAATTTTGGAGATATTATATCATCATCATGACGGTCCATGTCATCATCATGGTTTATTTGATCATACATTTTACAATCACCCGCCTGTAGCAAACAAAGGCTTCAGGCCTTGGTTTGATCATCATCACCATACTTGATTTGAGATTTATGCTTTTTTTTTTCTTATTTTAAGTACCGAGATTCATAATTTCAGGCTGTGAATTAGAACTACGGGTTCTAATTATAATATTGAGATTCAGAACTTCAGATTCTGAATCAGAACTACATGTTCTAATATTATGATTGAAAATTCAGAACTTCAGGTTCTGATTTATTTACACTGTAAACTTCAAGTTGCAATAAAAGAGAAAAAAAAAAATTTAGATCTACCATTTCCATGCTGAAAAAAAAAAAAATTCATTCAGGCATAAGACCTCATGTCAATTGTTTACAGTATCAGAGTTGTATGCGATGACTGATCATGCAAAGGCTTCAGGCCTTGATTGATTATTTTCAAATCATTCAGCTTTCGTTTTAAATTACAAATAATGAACAAAGACTGCTGGCATATAAAAAAAAATCAAACATCAAAAGATCAACAGGACACACAATCGTTCCTGCAGACTCATTCGAAAAAAGAAAAAAAAAATATCCTCATGGCTGCATGGATTGATCATGCTTCAGGCTTGATCATGCTGTAGGTCAATCATGAATTCAAGCTTCAGGCCTGATATAATAATCAATTGACTTTTATGATTCAAAACCATCAAAATATCAAGACAAAGGGCTTCAGGCCATATTGAATTTGAATCTGAGAGTTGGGTATTGAATGGCTTAATGAATGGCTTAAAGCTGCCATATGAAATTGGCTTCAGGCGTATCATTTGGCTTCAGGCCGATGCATTTCACTTTTGCTTATTTTTGTTAAAAGAAAAATTAAATAGAAGCAAATCGTGCTGATAACGTGTTATAAAATAAGAGAAAAGAAGAAGAGAAAATACCTCGAAAGCTGCAAGCTTTTCTTCTTATTGATTTTAGAATGAATGGTTTTTGATACCAAAATACAAAGGGGATTCCTCTATATTTATAGAGAGGAGTTATGGTAGAGATAAGTTACAAAACAATAAATATAATAATAAATTACAAGATTAAGATTAAGTAGTTGGGATCACCACAATTTACAACATAAATAAGTTTTTTTTTTTTTATTTTTTTAATCCAAAAATTACAGATATTGTAGCATTTTACACCTTTCTGCTAACGATGTTATAATATGTTAGGGTTTGAAAGTGGATTTTACATTTGAGGTTGATTGCGGTGGTGAGGTGAGTCAGTTAGGGTCAGGTTTTTTTAAAAAAATATTTACTTAAGAAAATCCAAAATCCGAAATTTAAAAGTGTGGTCCGCGTTGGTCGGGTCATGTGGATCGGAATATTTATTTTTTATGATACAATTTTGATAGGATTTGTAATTAAACTAAATTATAATAAATTAACTATAAAGGAAAAAGGAAAAATCATCAAAATTGGGTTGGGTCGGGTCAAACCCGATTTTTATATTGAACCCACGACCCGATCTAATTTTACGAGTCGGGTTCACTGTGACCCGAAAATTACTTTTTATTTTATTTTACAAACCCGACCGAGTCAAGGTCGGGTTGCGTCGAGTTAGGTCGAGTCGCCGATTGACCCAACTCTATGAACACCCATAAAGTGAGTAGGAATGGCAATCCGTCGAGATGGGTTGGAAATTGTCAATCTCGATACCATCTTGATTATGTAAATATGATAAAAATTATCCTTATCTCATAATATTTTTTAATCAAGATAAAAAAATCATTTTGAATCTCGTAACGATTTTTTAATTGATAATAAATATCATCCCAATTTCCATACTGAACAATATAAATTCTCAAATTTCGATCGAAATTCATAATTTTATAAATAAACGGGATGGATTAAAGAGAGAGTGCGTAGACGGGTGGTATTTTCATGTGTGTTAAGGTGGAAAATTAAATTTAAGGGTGGATGAAAGATAATTACTTATTTTTTTTAATTAGACATGAGTATTAAAGTTTTAAAATGGTGGCGTCAGTTCTGTTTAATAACAAATATACTCATGCGGCATCATCATCATTTATTTAATGTTATTAATGATAAGGTGTAAAATAATATAATTTTTATAATTTTGGGTGGAAAATGAATTTATTTAAAATTCTCGGTTAATTTCACACATAAGCCATTTTTTGATTGAAAAAATGGTAATATTCATTTTTTCTCTCTTCTTGTTCAATTAAAATAACTTTAAAATTTTTCTTGGTTTATGGTACTTTGTGTTGATGGTGTTTTCAGGTACTATGACATTTAAAGCAGCATGACGAGGATAAGAGGGTAATTCCTTGTTTAAGTGAGATCATCAGTCAACCCGACCACTTTGCAATAAAAGAACAAGCACCTTACGGTTTCAAACCGACCACAACAAAATAGACCGAGCACTTTATGACCGGCAACCGATCACTTGGGTTCAGATACCCGGGCACTATCAGGTCGACAGCAGCATTCCCAGCATAAAAGACTATCATGATCGACCACATGAAAACCGACCAGATGGCAGATATGCCCAAAGTGATGACGCCCTATTCATGTGGATAAGATGAAACAAATTATCCTACTTTCACGAGGAAATGAAGTCAGAATCCAAAAAGGAATAAGAAAAGAGAAAAAGCAACGTTGGATTAGAAATCCTCACAAGAGGAGAAGACTGAGTTCAACTAGGATTTCTTATGCAAATAGGAGTCTGATTTCTGTACTATTATAAATAGAGGGCATAATATGTGTAAGGGGCATCAAAAAATCAGTGAGCAGAATCATCAAGCTCTAACTTGTAAACACAAAAAAAAGATACCTGAGAAACGTATTAGAGGAATAAAAAGTATCATCCTGTTTTTTGTCCGTGGACGTAGGTCGGATCCAAATCCACTAAACCACGTTAAATCTCTTTGTCGATTGGTGTGTTTATCTGTATCTCGCTAAATTTGCTTTTGGTCCCCCATAACCAAACAAATTCACTATTGAAGGAGGATTCCCTTAGAGGTGATATTCCCGTATTGCCCTGAGACCAAAATCCACCGTCAACAGTTGGCGCCGTCTGTGGGGACGCAACAAAAAGCAACTCGCGTAGTAAGACAAAGGCGGAAGGCGGAAACCACCAATCGTCAGGGAACTCGGCTGCGGATTGGATCGAGAAGATCGAGGAGAACCTGAGGAAGGAAAGGGAGGAAAACCAAATTCTGCTAAAAACCATAATAGACCGGTTAGAAAAGGTAGAAGGAGTGCACAACGGAAAATTCGATGCCGGGACTAGCCGACGAAGGAACGAAACAGCAGAGGGAAAAAGAATTGTCGATACAAGTGAGGACGAAAGACCCCGGAGGAGGGGTCCCTACAGGGTAAGATCTGTGGTGGTGCAGAGAGATTCCCAGACCGAGGACACGTGGGAGGAAGAGGATGACAAATCGTCACCAGACCCCTCCTATGATGGCCCTCGCAACACCCGGCGAAGGGGGAAAGAATATGACGAAGAGGTACGAGAAGATACCGACTCCGAGAAGCACCACTCCCAAGATAACAGAAAGAAAGAGACCGCAGGAGGCGGCATGGAACCAAAGACAGCAGCATGAAATCTTGGTTACGGGAGGAGCTGGCCAAATGGGGAGTATGCCCCAATACAGACAGAGGGGATGCCCAGGACGGCAAAGATGAGTCCCCCCTCATAGAAGAAATAAGGTCAGAGAAATTCCCAAAAAGATTCAGTATGCCAACCATGGCGCCATACAAAGGCCATACCGATCCCAAAACCCCACATCGAAGGCTTCGTCCTACTAATGGAGGTACAAGGGGTAACAGGGGACGCCATTTGCAAAGTGTTCCCTTAACTCTAGCCGGACCGGCCATCCTATGGTACAGAAGCCTAGCCCCGAGAAGCATCAGCAGCTTCACACAGCTCAGGAAGTCATTCATACGACACTTCAAGGGGGCTTGTGTCCCCAGAAAGAAATTGGAGAACTAAGACTTATGAAACAAGGAGACGATGAACCTTTGAAAATATTTATTGAAAGATACCACAATATGGTACTCGAAGTCGGAGGGTATGAATCCCCCGAAGCCCTGGAAAGCTTGAAGGGAGGCTTGAAAGTCGGGAGGCTATGGGCCCACCTAAGGATCCAAGACACCCCGACTACGCCACCACGACGCCACCGCCCTGGAGGTGGCCCGAAAATTCGTTTTATTAGAGAACGAGGAGAAATATCCCGAAAAAGGAACACCATCAGAGAAAGAACCACAAGGGAGGGCGCCCCCCATCGTGTGTAGAAAAAGAAGCCAGAAGCCACCCCCCCACAAGAGCACAACCAGTTCAAACCACTGCACCGAGACAACCAAGAGAGAAGGGCGCCGACCCAAGTAAACCATGTGGTCGGTGAAGATGCTTACATTCCCCTAAAGAAGCCACTGGGACAAATTGTCATGGAGATCCAGGGGAAAGGCCTCTTAGTAGAACCCGACCAAAGAATTTCCCCCGGATAAAAGGAACCAAAAGCTTATTGCGTACACCACAACTCCAGAGGACATGCAACGGACGGGTGTAAAGATCTGCGGGAACAAATGGAAGATCTAGCACGAAACGGATATTTGAACAAATACATTGACCACGAGATCATGACGGCCAGACAAAGAGCACGGGCCGCCAAATCAATATCATCGCAGGAGGAAGAACACTGGCCGGAAACTCTAACCGGTCAAGGAAAGACTACAGCAGAACTCGAGGACTGGACGTCCTAGAAACAGAGCAGGTAACAGGACTCCAGGGAAACCGGTCGGTGCCGATAATGTTTACTGATGAGGATACCCGAGGAGTAAGTTTCCCTCAAGACGATGCGTTGATAATCAAGGCAGTAATCAGCGGGTCGGAGGTAGACAGAATCCTAGTAGACCCCGGAAGCGCAGTTGACATAATTTCCAAAGAAGCACTGGACGACCTAGGGGTGGAATATGCAACCCTGACCAACGATAGCACTCCCCTATACGGTTTCGGAGGATCAGCCGTCATCCCACTAGGAAGGATACAATTGGCAATGACTGTCGGGACATATCCCCGGACCCGGACAATCATGACAGACTTCACTGTAGTAAACTGCATGAGCAGTTACCAAGCCATCGTCGGGCGACCTTTCATGATGAAAACAAAAGCCGCGATGTCCTGTTACCACCCTAAAACTGAAATTCCCCACTCGGAGGGGATCAGAATCGTATGCGGAAGCCAGAAAACAGCTCGCAGCTGCTTCGCAACTCTCTCACGAGAGACTCTCTGCATCAAAGAAGATACCCGAAAACGACAAAGAAGCCTGGGTGAAGAAGAAGAAAACAGAAGCCCTAGGCCCCGGCCAAACAAAAATGCCCGACTCGCTGCAGCTGAGGAGACAGAAGGAATAGAACTTTACAGGCCAGGAAAAATATAAAGATAAGGGGAGGCCTGAGCAAATCTCTACGACAAGATCTGCTAGAATGCCTGATAAGATACCCGACGTCTTTGCCTGGGGATACAATGACATGCCTGGGATCGATCCAAGATTCATCAATCACCGCCTAGCAGTAGATCCATCTCGCAAGCCGGTCAGGCAAAAGAGAAGGAACTTCAATCAAGAAAGGAGTAAAGTAATAGCGGCCGAGGTCGAGAAGTTACTAAAGGTAGGTCTCATCAGGGAGGCAAGGTACCCGGATTGGGTATCAAACGTGGTGTTGGTCAGAAAAAACAATGGCAAGTGGCGAATGTGTGTTGATTTCACCGACCTAAACAAGGCGTGCTCAAAGGACAGCTTTCCTTTGCCGAACATAGACCAGCTAGTAGACACCACAGCCTGTCAAGGATTACTGAGCTTCATGGATGCTTTCTCCGGATACAACCAGGTCAAAATGTGCCCTGCAGACGAAGAAAAGACAACTTTCATCACAGATCAGGGACTTTACTGCTATAAAGTAATGCCCTTCGGGCTAAAAAACGCTGGAGCAACCTTTCAAAGGTTGGTAAACAAGGTTTTCAAACCGCTCATCGGCATTACAATGCTAGTTTATGTCGATGACATGATAACAATGTCGAAAGAACCAAGCAACCACATGGACGACCTAAAAAGGACCTTCGAGCTTTTAAGAAGACACAACCTGAAACTCAATCCAGAAAAATGTACCTTCGGGGTAGCCTCAGGAAAGTTTTTAGGCTACATGGTGAGTGCCCGAGGTATCGAAGCAAACCCACAGAAGATCCAGGCAATACTGGCCCTAAAGTCTCCCAGGACAGTGAAAGAAGTACAAAGTCTGACTGGTAGAGTGGCTGCGCTCAATCGGTTCATATCACGAGCAACTGAAAAATGCAACCCTTTCTTCAAAGTGATCCAAAAAGCGAAAAAGGATATCGATTGGACATCAGAGTGCGAAGAAGCCTTCCAGCGGTTAAAGCAGTATCTGGTGCAGCCCCCTCTCCTGGCAAAACCACTCCCGGGAGAAACATTATACCTATACCTGGCTGTTTCGGACCGAGCAGTAAGTTCAGTACTAATACAAGAAACCGACAAGATCCAGAAACTTGTTTACTATATCAGCAAAGCCCTCCTAGACGCTGAAACCTGATATCCGGTACACGAACTGGTCGCCCTTTTATTAATTACGGCAGCTCGGAAATTGCGGCCTTACTTCCAGGCCCATCCTATCAGATATACACCGATCACCCCCTAAAACAAATCCTGCAGCGGCCGGAAGTTTCCGGCAGACTAGTAAAGTGGTCGGTAGAGCTAAGTGAACATGACATCACCTACCTCCCGAGAGCAGCAGTGAAGGGACAAGCCTTGGCGGATTTTGTCGCCGAATGTACCGACCCCCAGACCCTGGCTATAGAAGAGGACAAATGGGAAATGTCTGTAGACGGTTCGGCCAGCACACAAGGCAATGGCGCGAGAATCATCCTAAAAAGCAACAAAGGAGAAGAAATCCTACTCGCCCTGAAATTCGCTTTCATAGCAACCAACAATGAAGCAGAATATGAAGCAATACTGGGCGTTCGAGACTATGCACGGTACTGGGGATCAAAAATGTGGTAGTAAGGAGTGACTCACAGTTAGCCATTCAGCAACTAAATGGAGCATTTCAAGCGAAAGAGCCTAGCATGATGGCCTATCTGACCGAAGTACGAAAGTTAACAGGGAGATGGGGGATGATGTACGCTTCGAAAAATCTCCCGAGAAGACAATTGTGAGGCAGACTCCCTGGCACGGCTCGCCTCTTCAACAAAAGCCGAATGCCCCAGAATAATCCCTTTGATTTACATCCGGGAAAGGAGCGTGGGGGAATCTAAAGTAGAAGTTCTAGATAAA